>CAUYRT010041073.1:0-10776 GCA_963574885.1 Lepilemur ruficaudatus | reverse complement strand
GCGGTCTGGCCCCCTGCTCTGCCTTGGCTGACACCGCTGCCCTTGGTGGCATGTTCCCAACAGAAGCAGGGGCCACCACCTTCTTCCTTGGTGGTGCAGCGTTCTGTGGAGACCCAGGGGACCCAAGAGGATGGTCGTCCCTGGGCCTGCAGCTCCTCGTGGGTTCTGTTCCACGTGTCTGAGCCACGAGTCTTCCCAAAGGGCTTGGGAGTCTTCCCTGGGGACCCTTTGTGGTGGCTCCGGGGCCAGATTGTCCACCCACCTTGGCCAGTTTCTTGGGCCCTGGGGGGCCTGGGGCGGCTCTCTAAGCATCCTATGGGCCGTTCACAGATGCAGGAAGCTGAGGTGCAGGAGGGCACGGCCAGGTTTGAGTCTCGCCCCAGGGTGGTGTGTGCCCACCGTCAGGTGGCCGGGTGTGGGGGCTGCAGCGCTGGGTGAGCCTCCCCTGGACGCTGATGTCGGGGTCCCGCCTCCCTTTGCATCCCCTCTCTGCTGCCCTCAGCCTCTAGGGGCTCACGTCTTCTCAGCTTCCTTCCGGCCTCGAGATGGTCCTTTCCTGCCAGGAGCCCACCTCCGTCATCTTGCCGTGGGCGCACGGCAGGCTCCCCTGGGATCTGCCCACGCCGACCAGCGTTGGGCACACTCCTCGTATCTCCTGTGCCCTGGAGTCTGGTCTCTTCTCTCTGTGCCCTGACAGCAGCACCCTGCATCCTCGCATGCTTCCGGCCCTTTCCGACAGCTCGAAATGTCTCCTTCCGCAGGAGCCCACCACGGCCTCCCCAGCAGCCCTGGCGTCTCCACGGTGACTCGGCCGCCCGAGCTGCCTGCCCCTCCTGTCCTCTCCTCCCCGGGGAGCTCGCTGCGTTCACGCGGAGCACGCTGTGCGGGCTCTGGAGTCATGTGTCCAGCAGGGGTGGTCTGACCTCAGCTGCCCCCCAGGGCCACGCTGCTGTGCACCTCCGTGAGGGCGTCTGCAGACGTGTCAAACTTCACATCTGCTTGGCCACGTGCCTGGGTCCACCAAGGCGCTTCTTCCTGCGGCTTCCCCACTTGGGGTGGAACCAGCAGGTGCCTGGCCTGCAGCCTGGAGGCCTTTGGAAGCGTCTTTCTCCTCCACCCCCTCCCATCCCTCAGCACATCCTCTGGGCGCCCTCACCCACCCCCCAGAGACTGGCACGTCTTGCTGCCTGCACTGCCACCCCGTCCAGCCTTATTATCTCTGGCCTGGATCGTCACCAGAAGTCCCCAGCGGGGCTCCCCACGGGCTGTTCCCAGCCTTCAGAGTAGGCCGTGAACATGCAAATCAGACTGGCACTGACCCTGTGCTCTGGGACAGGACGGCAGAGGGGAAGGCGGACAGCACGGCAGAGTGCAGCAAGGCGGCAGTCCATGGCATCGGCTGTGGGTCCCCTGGCTCTGCACATGGGGCCAGGCAGCTCCAGCCCCAGGGGCAACCTGAAGGGCCCAGGAGACAGGACGTGGAGCTGGTCAGAGTGATCAGAGGGTCTTGGGTGCACCATAGTGTCCCTGTCACCGCTGGGTGGCTCCAAACCTCCAGGTCTCACCTCACACACAGGAAGGGGCTTGCTGTGGCCCAGACCCCCCTACCCCCACTGTGCCCCATGCCAGGCCCGCAGGCTCCTCACTCTCCTTTTGAGGGCCCCATGCTCTCACCTCTCGGGCGTCAGGGCAGATGTCGGCAGGGCTGCTTGAGTTCCCTCCACCTTGGCAGGTGCACCTCTCTGGGGGGGGCCTTCCCTGACCCCCCCCACCTGCCCGGCCCCTGTGACCCCCCAGGCTCTCACTGTCTGGTCTGCTACCGGTCCACCTGCACATCTGTCCCTGATTGCAATGTGAGCTTCCTGCAGCCAGAGGCCTTGTCTTTGGCTCACTGCTGGGTGCAACAACTACCGAGGAAGAGGGTGAGTGAGTGAGTGAGGAGTGAGCTGTCAGGCCCTGAAGCAGCAAGGCCACCTCTATGGGACAGGTGGAGTCTTTGCACCTGAGGCCCAGAGGGAAAGGAGACACCCAGGACCTCAGCTGAAACTGCCCTGCAGGAAAGACGGTCAGATGAGATTCAAGCCAAAGCCAGCGGCCCTGCGGTGGGGTGGGCGGCTGCCCAGGCCTGGAGATGGCCGCTAGCGGGCTGTCGGGGCATCTGCAGGAACCGCAGGCTGAATGCAATGCCAGAAAGCGCCAGGATGCAGCGCCTGCACAGCTCGTTAGTTTTGTTTTGTTTTGTTTTGTTTTTTAACTGCCGGCATCGTTAATTGTATCATTTCCTCCTCAGCCCTGAATCGGTCTGCGGAATTCACATCCAGACCCGGGGCCTGCCCGACGGTGGGGCCTGCACCATCCAACTCCTCATGCAGCATGGATACCGACTGCCCCGGACTTCAGAAATGCTGCCCCCGGCCAGGGGGGCACCGCTGCCTGGTCCCCACGCCCCCAGGTAGGGCTGCAGCAGAGGAGGGTCCCCAGTTAGCCCTGGTCTGGGGGAGGTGGGAGGAGGGGTTTCTAGGGCCCGATTTCACAGGGGCCCCCACTGGATGCATGGAGCAGTCTGCTCTTGGCAATGCCATTGTCAAAGTCTGGTCACTGACATCTGGGGGAGAAGAACTGACAGCTGACATTCCTGGTAGAGCAGAGCCGTGAACCTCCCGTTTGCCGGGGGAAGCCCCAGGAGCTCCCGGTGGGGTCGTTGGGGCTGACACATCGGCAGTGGGAGGGTGAGGTTGGTGCTCCACAGGGGACTGACCAGCCCCACGGCAGGCGTGACCCCGGCCTGCATGCCTGCTGGTCTGGACAGTTCTCTCTAGGCTGGGGGCTGCATCTGGGGAAATGGGCTGGCCTATATATATATATATATGCGTATATATGTGTATCATATATAATGTTATCATAGCTTTAGTATAGTATATAGCAATAAGATAATAATATAAATAATATCAAGTATTATTATAATACGTTAACTATACTATTAAACTATAGATTACAGTATGTGTTATATACAATAATATAGCATGTAGCATATGTAGTATTAAATACAATATATTATCATAGTATTTGATATTTATAGTATAAAGTCATGGTACAGAATAAAATAATTTTATACATCAATATAACATCACAATGTAATGAGCATTATGGGATGTATCTACATCCTGAGTGTACATCTTCAAGGGAAGACGCACTGCTATGGGCCCCAGGCCTTTTGACCCTGCCAGCCCACCTCTGGGCTGGAAGTGGGGACGTGCCCCCTGTCACCGCTGCAGGTGTCTTTGTGGAGGGAGGTGAATGCAGAATGGGGCGTCCCGCCCTCCAGGCCTCCTGTGCCGCTTTCCTGCCCCAGTGGCCTCTGGTGGCCCTGCCCAGTCCCAGCCCTAACTCATCGGCCTTTGCCCTGGTGCAGCTCCAGAGAGGAACTCGGGGAGCTTCTGGTACAATGTCACCGTGCTGGTGAAAATGGACTTCAAGGACCTGGAGCAAGTGGACCCCGGGCTCCTGAACCACATGCGCCTCCTGTACTCCCTGGTAGGTGAGAAGGACAGGGGAGCTTCCCACACACTCCTCTCCGGGGCAGGTGGACGCAGATGTGGGAGGAGGAGGGAAACTTGGGCTCGGGGACCGGGACATTCCACAAGTGGCCTCAAAATGACTGACTGTGAACCAAATCTGAGTTCTTAGAAAATTCAGCCTCCAAGAGGTGCGATTTATACGCAATACAATGCCCACAACTGAGGGGTGCAGCGAGACGAGCTTTGGTGCACACCCGTGAGGACTACCCGCCCTCCACGGTCCGGAACACAGTCCCTCGCCTCGCAATGGTCTTTGTTTAGACGGAACGGTGTCCCAGTAAGACAGCCTGAGCCCCAGCTCTGCCCTCGCCAACCTCGCTCCCAGAGCCTGGAGTTCTAGCTCCTGCTTTATGGAATTCCGCACTGTCCTGCAAAGTGCTAAGATGGGAACCCGTAGACCTGGGCTCTCTGTGCGGGGCCCCATGCCTTGGAGGATGGTCCTGGTTCTGCACATGAGGAGTCAGGAACACCTTCCCGGTTCTGACAACCAGAAAGGTCTCCAGACGTGACCCACTGCCCCTGGGGACAAAGTCACCATGGCCGAGAACTGCTGATGACACAGCTCACTCTTTCTGACCCCTCAGCAGCGACTTCCAACGAGGACATCGTCCCACGCTGGGGTCACCACCAGTCTTGGGAATCCCAGCATGCACAGGGCGGTGCACCCCCTGAGGGGGCCTTCCCTGGGTGGTGTGTGACCTCAGGGCTGGCTTGACAGCGCCCTGTGCTCAGACGGGCCCTGAGCTTGGTTTACTGCTCTGTTGTGTCTGGAAATGTTTAAAACTATTTGAACAGGGGCCCACCTCTTCCTTCTGCGCCTGTGTAGCTGGTCCTGCCTGCTCTTCAGGTCTTGTGGGTGTGGCCCGCGTGTGCCCGGGTGTCACGGTGTCAGACCCAGAGTTGGGTCCCTCCTGAGTCGTTAGAGTAAGCCTGCTGTGGCAGGCCCAGCACAGATGGTGCACACAGTAGACTGCCTAGGAGGGATTCTGCAGCTTCATCTTTGCCCAGAAGCCTCCTTAACTACTCAGCTGGGGGTGACCTCTGTGTCCTCTTAGCTTGTCAAGGGGCTGCCCAGGTGACCAGTAAGAACCCGGGTGTGGAGTCACAGTGCCTGGCCCCGGTGTCGTCAGTCATCATCTGTGTGACCTTGGACAAGTTACTTAACCTCTCTGTGCTTTGGACACCTCCTCCATTAGATAGAAATAATCATAATCCTCCCTGAGACAGGGGCTGTGAGTTTAAACACAGGTAAAGAGCTTGAAAAGGTTCCCGGTGTGAGAGGGGGTGAGATGCTGTGCTTGCTGGTGCGTGACACGCTGCTGTGTGCTGCTGCGCGGGTGACGGTTTGTTTCTCCAGCCAGACCGTCGCCACCCGCGGGGGCGCCTGCCCAGCCCGGGTTCGGACCGGCGGGTGCTGGGCTCCTGGGGCTCTGACGGGGCTGGGGCTGGTCCTCAGCTGGTCCCCCCGGGAGAGGGACCCCAGCCCTCCCCACACCTCCTCTGGGGCTCCCAGTGGGGACTTGGGGGTTGCTGGCAAAGTCTGTTTTGGTGACACTGGTCTGGCTGTGCGGTCACCAATTTGCCTGGCTTTGTGACGGTTGAGCTTTCAAGACGTTAGGCTGAAACAAAAAGAATTTATATGGAACAAGAAAACAGATTATTTTTTAGACCGTGGATTTTGGTCCCTAATTCTCTAACTCTAGTTCTAATTCTCTCTGTCATTAGCTGCAGAGCCCCGTGGTCTTGGTTCGGTGAGGGTGGGAGACGGGGCTCTTGGAATGACTGTTGGGTGAGCATCCTGGGCCCGCCGTGACAGAGGACCACCGACTGGGGGGTCTTAAAACAACAGACATTTATTTTCTCACGGTGCCGGGTGCTGGGAAGTCCAAAGCCGAGGTGTTGGCAGGTTGGTTCCTCCTGAGCACTGGGAGGTCCGGGCTCCTCCCCGGGGCTGCACACGGCGTCTTCCCGTGTCAGCACGTCGTCTTCCTCTGTGCAAGTCTGTCTCTGGGTCCCAATGTCCCCTTTTTGCAAGGACATCAGCCATGTTGGGGTAGGGCCCCCAGTGGTCCTAGAGCCCACCTTGACTAATCACACCTACACTTGCAGGGACCCCATTTCCAAATAAGGTCACATCCTGAGGTAACTGAGGTCAGGACTTCCACCTAGGAATTGTGTGTGTGTGTGTGTGTGTGTGTGCGCGCGTGGTGGGCACAGTTCAGCCCACAACCACTGCTGTTGCAAAGGTATTTATAATTCTGGTTTGCAGGACTTTTACTGGGACGATGACAGGTGCACAGATACCATAGCGGTTCCGTTCTATGGAGCCAAATGGTGCGTGCGCGGTTCTTTTCAGCTTCTCCGCACCCCGGTCTCCCGTCTGTTTGACAGGGGAGGGGGGCCTCCACCATGTGACCCTCTGATTCCGGTTTCACAGCTCACCAGTGCGCTGCAGCCGCTGGGCTCCACGGTCCACCACCTGCACTCGGCCGGCGGGGACACCTCCACCACTGTGTCGTGGCTACTGCTGGGCCTGCCGCGGTTGTTGCCCGTGGCCAACGTCTCTGCTGCGCTGGACGACGTCGTGAGGCGGGTCTATGAAGTGATCCTCGTCCAGGTGCAAGGTTGTGATCCCCTCTGTCCTCCCTTTGGGGGTGGCTGCAGGGCGGGGCCCGATAGCCCAAATACAAGGTGGCCCCACAGCCAGGCCAGTCCTTCACGCCCCAATGCAGGTTTCAGTCCAGGATGGAGGAATGACGGGTACCATGTGTTAATCCCGAAGGCGTGGGTGGTTTGACCCATGTCGAGGTCATCCTGTAAACTCCAAGTCCCCAGGCTCAGATTCTAGAACTTTCTTTGCGCACATCCCCTCTCCTCGCTCCCTCCCATCTCCCTCCCCCAGGCAGGCACGGGGTCCAGATCCTAGAGCAACACACAAATAACTTGTATCTTCAGTTCTTTGGGTTCCCCAAGTTCCCTCCCGCCTCCGTCCCACCGGGCTGGGACACCCGTGCCCGGGAGGCCCTTTCAGCGGGTTTGCTCAGAGTTGAACTTGCGCGGGTGCGGCCTTGCATGGGTGCGGCCTTGCTTCCAGAAGATGTTACCTGTTTGTTGTTCCTTTTCTCAGTCTACGACAGGGGTGGGCAAGCATTTTCCGAAAGGGGCCAAATAGTAAATATTTTTGCTCTGTGGGCCACATGGTCTCTGTCTCAGCCACTGGGTTGTGCCGTGGTACCAGGACAGTAGCCACAGGCAGTGTGTAAGCAGACGGCTGGGCTCCAGCAGAGCTCCCTCTCCCAGACGGGAGGCAGGCGGGCTGGGGTCCGCTGTTCCTGGGTCTGTGGTGTGTGTGGTGGGGGGGAGGGTGCTCTTGGTGAAGCTTCTTACCTGACACAGAGGGTGGTGTATGGCGATGCCAGGGGTTGGTGCCCCGTGAAAGCTCTAGTGGTTGCAGGTATCCTCCCTCAGATCCACAAATGCTCTAAAACCCAGCTGTGTTGCTCTAGTGCCAATTAGCAAAGTGCTCACCTTGTCCCCTGTTCTGTCACTGTCCCCATGCCAGAGGTGGCAGGACTGCACCTGTAGGTGAACAAGGTGGATTTGTTACTGGAAGCCAGGAGGGAGAACCCACGCCACGGGGGACCGTGGGGTGTCTCAGTAAGAGGCTGCTAGAAGAACCGATGATAGGACGTGGGTTTTGATTGAGTGGTTTTGGGGGAGCTAAAGGCAGGGGGATTCTGTTAGATTGGATGGTGTCAGAAAGTGGGGGCAATTCTGTGATTGGGCATCTCAATAAACCTTGGCTACGGGGAGGGAGAAATTGCATGAAGATAAGCTATAATTGGTAAAGACTTAATAATCACTCATTTTGGCCAAGAGGAGAGGGCTGGTGTTTTGTGGGTGACACATGAGCTTATTCCTGTCTTAGGTGAAATCACGAAGTGGCCTTGGGTGCGGCTGGTCTCTGGCTGGGAGTGCCAGGCCAGCCCCGGGACAGAGTGGGGGGAGGTGCTCTGGTTTCTTTCTCTGCATGGACACAGCCCATGCACTTGATTCACCCTTGGAGTAGGACGTTTGGGCCCCTTCGTTTCGCGCCCTGGCATGGGCCAAGGCTGGGACTGAGTCCGGGCTCTGGGAGACAGGGCTTCAGCGGGCCCCTCCCCCAGCACTGCCCAACGCATTCCCTCAGCTCACGTGGCACGAAACCACGGCTGCCACTCTGCTAAGTGCTCCTGCCTGGTCTCCTTTCGACAGATGTAAATGAATGTTTCCACGATGCGCTGAACGCCTGCTCTGCAGGGGAACTGTGTGCAAACCTGGAGGGCTCGTACCAGTGCGTCCGTGCCCAGGAGTCCCCAGCCTCGGTGTCCCAGGAGCTGGACCACACGAGTGACGGTAATGACTGGGCCCTCCAGACGGCATGGGGACAGCCTAAGGGATCTTCACAAGGCGAGATGGTGTGTGGACCATCTCATAGCGGTCAGCTCTTGCCTTCATCCTTCCATTTGGCCTGTGTTTGTTTATGTGCCATTCCCGGTGCCAGACGCTAACAGCACCACACACTAGTACAGCATAGTCTCCGCCTGTGCGACTGATCCTTTAAATGGAGACATTCTGGAGAGTGAAGGGGTGTGATTAATGCTTGCGCTGGGACCACAGGGACAAGCCGGGACTGTCCCTGGCATTGCGTGGTCAACCTGGATGGCATCAGAGCATGCTGGGTGTCAGGGGGACCCTGGGAAGGGAGCGCCCAGCTCTGGCCAAGTTGTGGGGCTGAGCGGGGACAGGCGTGCACCCCGTGCTGGCACCCGGGATGGGCTTCTGCCACCAAGGGGCTTTGAGTAAGAAACACTGCATAATCTGCAACGCAGGAAAGTGCTGTGAAGACGGTAAACAGAGAGCAGGGGTCTGGGGTGCAGGCGGCGATGGAGAGAGGTGGGCTCAGGCAACATCTTAGATGTGGGACCTTTGGGACCTACTGATTAATTCAGTGAGGAAGAGGAAAGGAAAATCAGGAAGAACTCAGATGTCTTCCTATTTTATTTTTTTTAACATTTCGTTGTCAACACTCAAGAACGCAGATTTCCCACTGAGCAGTCAATAGACAGTGGTCCCCTGCAGGGGTGGGAAGACGGGGCTGTCACCACGTTGTTGAGTGGCAGTCGGAGCTGAGACGGAGTTGGACGGGGTGGACACCGGATGCTGCCTGAGCTGGACACTGACACTGACGCCGGAGCTGGGCGGCAGGGCCGGGCTGCGCCTGTGCATCAGGGTCACCCACACAGGCTGGGGGGGCCACTGAAACTAGGGGCGTGGTGGAGAGGAGGGAAGGGGGCCTTGGGCCTGTGTCAAGGGACCCCGGTAGTTAGAGGCCAGCATAGGAGGCAGGAACACAGCTGCAAGGGCAGGACAGGAGGGCTCAGAGGTCCAGAGCGTGAGCTGCAAGGCCAGCTGGGGAGGGACGGGCACGGGTGACAGGGTGCGGGGAAGTGGCCGTCGGAACTCTGGGGGCAGTGTGGCCCTTTGGCAGAGAGGTGGGGAAGGAACCGTGGGCATGGCTTAAGGGACAGTTGGAGGAGAGAAGGAAGGGACGGCAATGGGGAACCCTTATGGAGGTTTTAGCGTGAAGAGGTTCGGAGAACAGAGCCCCACCCAGAGGGGGTTGTGGACTCCCAGGAGGGTCTTTCTAAAGACACGTGGCCCTAAAGTATATGTGTGCACTGACGCTGACGGAGAGATCCCCGCTGGTTCCTGGCTGCTGGAGCCCGCCTGTGTGCAGCAGGTGCCCCAGCCTGCAGGGCTGTGTGCAGGTGTCGAGGCCACAGGTGTAGGCTGCTGGGTGACACGGAGCCGCGCACGGCCTGGCCGCTGGGGTTTGCGCAGGGGATGGGCAGGTGGAATTTTCCACTCGGGGGACGGGAAGTTGACTCGCAGTTGGGGGTGAGGGCCACGTTGCATTCATTCCTCCACTTGCTTACGTAACAGTTTAAGTGAGTGCCTGCGATGTGCAGGTGCTGTCCTAACTGGGATTCTTCAGTGTCTAAGAGCCGCTGCTGCCGGGAACTCACATTTCAGTGAGGACAGATGACAGAGACGTGGACAATTGGGAATCTGGAGAGGGTGGTCAGGATACAGAGGAGAATGTCACAGGAAAGTGCAGGGCGGGGGTGGGGGCAGCTGGAGTGCGGCCGGGTATCGTGGCCAGGGCAGGCAGCCAGGCAGAGACCCTCGCGGAGGGAGCGAGTGGCCGGGGGCTGCGTGCTGGGCTGAACTGACATCGTGTCCTCATTCAGGACCCGGGAATGTGTTCCCTGACACGGCAAAATGGACTCTGCAGATGGGACAGAGCTGAGGGTCTCGAGATGGGGAGATTGTCCCGGATAGTCAGGGTGGCCCCATGTAACGACCACAGAGGCCCTTGTAAGAGGAGGCAGGAGGGTCAGAGGCCAGGGAGCAGAAGGAGGATGGACGTGGAGGTCCGAGGGGAGAAGGCCGGGGATGCGGCTTTGAAGGTGGAGGGGGGCCGCCAGCCCAGGGGTGCAGGTGGGTGCTGGAAGCGGGAGGGGGCAGGACAGGGACGGTCCCCGCAGCCTCCTGGGGGACGCAGCCCCGGCCACACCTTGACTGCAGAGCACTGAGAGTGTAGATCCGTGTTGTTTAAAGCCACGGGAGTTTGCCGTCCTGTGTTGCAGCAGCCACAGATTCAGTTCCGGTCCTCAGAGCGGGGGCTGGAGACAGGCGGGGCCGGCGGGGCCACAGCGTGCGGCCACGGGAGGGCCACAGGGCGAGCAAGTCCACTGCAGAGCACTGTGGACCCGTGTAAACAGACAGGAGAGCACAACGCACCGTAGCGATTTCCGTCTCTGCTCCCCATTATTTTGAAATCGCCTTGACCACAGCCGTCACCGTCACGACGGTGTTTCAGAGCGTTTCTCTGCGACATGATACAAACCAAAACTGTGGCACCATCATCGCTCCTTACAAAACCCAACCATTCCATAATACCATAGAATATCTAGCCCGTTGGCATGCCCAGTTCTCTCTCCACCGTCATTTTTCCAACAGTGTGTTAGAGTTGGCATGTAAACGGGGGCCGCCGATTGGTCACGCCATCTTCGCAGCTGTTTTGCTTTTTAATCTGGAGGTTTCTCCTCCATCTCTCATTTTGCCTCTTGGAATCGTTGGGGAATCTGGCTCC
>CAUYRT010041072.1:0-12215 GCA_963574885.1 Lepilemur ruficaudatus | reverse complement strand
TGCCTCGGCCTCCCAGAGTGCTGGGATGACAGGCGTGAGCCACTGCGCCCGGCCTGCCACTTCGTTCTTTCTACATGAGACATATTTATCCAGCCACGGGCTTTGTTTTCTTTTCTCTCTTCCTTTTCCTTCTATTTTTTTTGGTAAAAATGAGGTCAGAGAGAAATACAAAACCTGTATGGTAAGTAAAAAAGATGGAACAGAGAAATTCTTCCTGGCTGGAATCTGGGCCTACATAGTGATTACTTAATATTTAAATAATATTTTGATATGATAATTTGACCATTTTCTTAGCATTAATATTGTTTTCTCCTTCAGTACTTCCCAAATACCCTGATGGAACTGAGGATACATATTCTCTTGGGCAGATATCAAGTGTAACAAATTAAAATCTGCCAGAAACTACTTCCTCAAAAGCTAATATATTTCATTAAATCCAGGAAGCTATTGATTGCAACACACAACGTATCGCCGAAAAAAAAGTTTTCAGTTAAACTAAAAACACGATATTTTCCAGCCATAAACTTTAAGACACATCCCAATTCGGAGATATTAAAATACGAAGAGTTTTGCACCTTAGAAAATATGAAATGATTATTGCAAGTGGGGGTCCGGAGGTAAGAACTGGAAAGCAAGCCTAAGCCAGGCAACCCCAGAAGCCACGAGGGGCTGGGCCCTCTACCCAAGAAAGAGACCCCATCTCTACTAAAAAAATAGAAATTAGCCAGCAAACTAAAAAACAGAAAAAATTAGCCAGATGTGGTGCTATGCTTCTGTAGTCCCAGCTACTCGGGAGGCTGAGGCAGGAGGATTGCTTGAGCCCAGGAGTTTGAGGTTGCTGTGAGTTAGGCTGATACCACGGCGCTCTAGCCTGGGCAACAGAGCGAGACTCTGTCTCAGAAACAAAACAAAACAAAACAAAACTACAAAACATCTGTGATCACATTTCCTCATCTGTAAAGCAGGGGTAATACTTGCTGCCAGGATTAAATGAGTTGATACAAAGCACTTGGAACAGTACCTAGCAATAGTGAACACTCAGTAAATATTGGCCATTATTAGTCCCCCTAATTAGTGAAAAATTAGCTTTACATAATAAATGTATTTATAAATGGTTTGTAGAAATGTTTTTAAAGAAATCTTATTCTAGCTTATAGCCATTTAAAATGTAATTTAAAGAAGAAATGTAATTTAAGGAATCCTTTTTGCAATGTAGGATTTCAAAAAAATACAATAAAAAGGACCCTTCCCTCACCCCTCACTTAACTTTGGTGCACAATTAAACTTCAGTCAGCTCTGACCCAGTTATCCATATGGGACTATTTAGTATTGCCCGGTCATGCCTGGGTAGGAAAATGTCAAGCCCTGATTTTACACGCTAATATTTCAGATTCATCTTTTCCTGTTTATGTGTACTTTCCCTGCAACTGTCTGATTTACTCGTCCCCAAGGTATGTGATACTTGGCTCTGCTCCAATTTAAGACCTTAACAAAAATTAAATATGCTTGTGTTTAGGTGGAATGCAAGATTACAACTACATCTGGGCCCAGTGTTTTGAAATCACGTTGGAGCTGTCGTGCTGCAAATACCCTCGTGAGGAGAAGCTTCCATCCTTTTGGAACAGTAACAAAGCCTCGCTCATTGAATATATGAAACAGGTGCACCTAGGTTTGTAAGGTTTTCTTATTTAATTCCTTGATAATAGCGCAAAATACAGCACCTGGCAAGAACTCTGAGTTGAGCAAATACAAGTCTCTATTTATGTTTTCTAGGCACAGCCTCATTTTCGGTACCAGAGCTGATGGTTAAGAACTGTCTCTGTGTGAATATATCTGCAGTGTGTGAGAAAGGCAGTGCCCACCTGTTCATAGCAGGGAAAGCGTGATGCGTGTTACTTTAACGTGGGGATGTACAGATCCTGAGTATCCCTAATTTTACAAGTTGAATGATCTGGAAATCTGACAAAAGATTAGGAAAACAGGATGCTATACTCTGTTACATCATTTCCCATTTAGGAAAAAGCCATGTTTGCTTGTCATTTGTCATGTATCAAGGACCCTGGGAACATTGGACATACCATTTTGCATTTTTTCCAGAATGGGGTGGTGACCTAACACCATTGGCTTCAGCCTCTCACACCTTTGAACTCTACCAAATGTCCTGGAGCTAGGAATCTTCTCAGCCTGTTTTCTGAAGGCTGCCTGGCCCTTATCACAGAGGGACAAACTAAATGTGGCAAAAGAGTGGCAGCTCTCAAACACTGCACGCAGTCACTGGAGGGCTTCTTAAAACAGATTTCCCCAGCAAAAAAAAAAAAAAAAATTTAATAAATAAAACAGATTGCTCCAGCCAAAAAAAATAATAATAATAAAATAAGATAAAAAACATATTGCCCCAGCCCAGAGTTTCTGATTTAGTGGATCTTGAATTGTCAGCATTTTCCCAGGTACTGCGGATGCTGCTGGCCCAGGCACTACGCCTAGAAACCACTGCACTAGAGAAACACGTCACTTGTGAGGACGATGGAATCCCCCGCAGGTCGCCTTTATTAACCAGTCTGTCTCTCTGGGCAGGGTGGGGAGGCTCTTCTGTATGGCAGTGTTAATGTTATCTTTCTCCATTCAGGATGGCTTGGCGGGAGAAACATAGCAAGAATTGGCATAATAGTTAAGGCACCACATCAAGCCGAAGTGGAGGCTGTGTGTGTGTGTGTGTGCACGCGTGTAAGCATGTGTGTGCACACGTATGCGTTTAGGTTTGCTGCATGGGCCTACTGCATAATGGCATCATTTCTGGAATTTTCTGCATGATTCAAACCAAAGCTTTCCACCTGCTAAAAAGGAGATGGAGAAGGATGAGAGAGGGAAGCACAGGGCCAGAGGCTGAGTCTGGAGATAACTAGGACTCTTCCCTTGGCTACTCGGAGGCCTCTGCCCTCTGTCGTGCCTATATCCCCCACCTCCGTCCCCCGGCCTGAGCAGAAGCACACAAGATTATTGGTAAACTCACAGGGCTGCGTCACTCGTGGAGTAGGTTGATAGGAGATATTTTTAAATGTCAACTTTCTTTTTCACCAGCATCCTGATAAAGTTTATAAACTTACTTTTGGGTCTTTCTCCTTCCTCATTATGTCATCAGACTTTGTTTTGTCTCTTCCCTTGCTTAGTATCTGGTATTTCATTCTCCATTAGATTTTCCTCTTGAGGTATGATGTATTGGTGTAATTTCTATTCTGTTTCTACTCGTGTTGGTCCTTAGTCGGTTATTCTGCCTGTTCATTTTGAAATTCATCCTTCATCGGTGTCACTTGGGAGTGTGACTGGTTGTAAAATATGCTTTATGTAGCTGCACTGCTATTTTCGGAAATTCAATCTAGCTGTAAAAGTTATTTGCCAAGCCCTGAATGAAGGTGGGCTTTGAAGTATCATGTTGACAGAAGAGGTGCCAGTGAAGGAGCCTTGTGAACTGATAAATAACAGATAAATTGCAGCATAATTATTGTTATTATTAGTATCATTATTAATTTGGAGGGCTTGCAAGTCCATTTACACTAGGTTTCATAAAGAATATTAATCTATCTACCTGTCTCTGCAATCAGATGTAAATGACTCACTTAAAAATATATATATTAATACACACACATATATTAGCACATCAACCCTGCCCCCTTGTGGTTTAAGACAAAGGCATGATATGATTGAATAATGAAACCATATTCAAAATACAGATACAGTGAGATTATTACTTAATAGAAAGGTTCTTTCCAGGCCGGGCGTGGTGGCTCACACCTGTAATCCTAGCACTCTGGGAGGCCGAGCCGGGTGGATTGCTCAAGGTTAGGAGTTCGAAACCAGCCTGAGCAAGAGTGAGACCCCGTCTCTACTAAAAATAGAAAGAAATTAATTGACCAACTAAAAATATGTAGAAAAAATTAGCCGGGCATGGTGGCGCATGCCTGTAGTCCCAGCTACTCGGGAGGCTGAGGCAGAAGGATTGCCTGAGCCCAGGAGTTTGAGGTTGCTGTGAGCTAGGCTGACGCCTAGGCACTCTAGCCTGGGCAACACAGTGAGACTCTGTCTCAAAAAAATAAATAAATAAATAAAATAAATAGAAAGGGTCTTTCCCTATTAGTGCCCCATAAGGAGCCAAAGAGTATTTTTGTTTCTGGATGATGGGATCAAGCACCCCTTTATTAGTATTGCTGTGGTTTAAGGAAATTATTATTTTTTTATTTTTATAGGAATAGAGTCTCACTCTGTTGCCCAGTCTAAAGTACAGTGGTGCCATCACAGCTCACTGCAGCCTCCAATTCATGAGCTCAAGCGATCCTCCCACTTCAGCCCCCCAACTAGTTAGACTACACTCATGCACCACCATGCCTGGCTAATTTTTAAATTTTTTATAAAGACAGAGTCACACTCTGTTGCACAAGCTGGTCTCAAACTCCTGGCCTCAGGTGATCCTCCTGCCTCAGACTCCCAAAGTGCTGGGATTACAGGCATGAGCCACTGCACCCTGCCCAAGGAAATTATTGATATTGTCAAGCTGCATTGCATTCACTGGTTCAGATTCACCACTGGCTAGGATGATTCTGAGTCTCTGAGATTTTGACCCATCTAGAAGTTTCTGACCTGCCTTGTCTGGGAAGGTCATGAAGGCCTTCTGCTTTCATGAAAGGGTCTGGCCAAGAGGGCAGGGGGCCTGGGTGGAGCCCAAGCTGTTTTGTCATCTGACCATGTTTGAAATCTTGAACAAGCACTTGTCTGAACCTCAGTTTAATCAACTGAAAGTTGGGAGTAATAGCATCTGCCCTGCCTCACATCAGCCTGTATAAGGCTCCACTGGGGTTATTCTTTCAATTAGAACTCATTGTATGCTGTGTAGTAAGATGTAGGAAAAAATTAAAATAAATTTTAAGAACTCTCTAGGCCTCAATCTAAACTAGGGCCACTTGGTACCATGTAGTCCTGCTTAGAGGATGACTTACTAGGTTTGGGTTGGGATGAGGTGTCTGCAGACGCTAAGGCCAAGGTGGCAAAGGAGGGCAAGTCTGGATTCCAGGGACCTAGAATGTCCTGCTTGTTCCCCTCTCTGGGGAATGTTACCTGCTGCTACCCTGTCTCTCCCCTGGACTCCTTGAAGCAGGTCTGAACCCAGAGGTCTGGGGAACGGCTCACAGAACCCAGAAGCCTAAGCAACCTGGACCTGAGTGAATCTGGTATGTGCTGAGTTCCAGAAGCCTGTGGGAATCTGAGTTCCAGAAGCCACCTATTTGGATGCAGAATTCTAATTCTCACAAGGACTTTTCATTCATGAAGCTGTAATACATTTCCAAGGGAAAAAGAGCTTTACATTTCTCCCCCACATCTCCAGATGTGGTCACAGAATTTAAGTCTGTTTTACGTCTTCTCTTTTGTGTATTATCTGAGCATCTTTCAAGATTGTTTGGTTCCCCTGAGATAACAGTGCTGGCTCTCTCTGCATCTCTTGGTGTCTATTGGTCTTTTTTCAGTGTTTCAACTTGAGCATGTAGAGATAAATCATATTTTCTGGTCTTTTTTCAGTGTTTCAACTTGAGCATGTAGAGATAAATCATATTTTCTGGTAAAACAATTACTTCCCTCTAAGTGGAAGGTTTGGTGGTTGTGGACAAAATATTGTAAAGACATATTTAAGGCTAAGGAAACCTTTCATTTGGCTGGTGGGAGGGGTTTTCCTTGGAATAGAGATTCCACGGTTAAGCGTGGTCTGTTGTGCTCAGTAACAGAGCGGGATTCAGATGCCCTGGGCTTCCACAACTGGAAGAACTGCCTTCAGGTTTCAGTGAGGGTCACATGGAAACAAGTCTTTGGGTTTTTAGAGGATGGTAAGTGAATGTCAAACTGGAATATAAAGACGTTCAGAAATTCTCTCAAATATGGTTTATTCCTTTTCCCATATTTAAGGGTAGGCAGAGAACCTTTTAAAAGTTTGATTGGAACCTTTGTTCAGTTGTGGCACATACTGAATTGTGTTAGTCCATTTTGCGTTGCTATAAAGGAATACCTGAAGTTCGGTAATTTATAAAGAAAATAGGTTTATTTGGCTTATGGCTCTGCAGATTGTACAAGAAGCATGGCGCCAGCATCTGCTTCTGGTGAGGGCTTCAGGGAGCTTCCTTCCAATCAAGGTGGAAGGTGAAGGGGAAGCAGGCCTGTCACATGGCGAGAGAGGCGCAAGAGAGGGAGGAGGGGGTGCCAGTCTCTTTTAAACAACCAGCTCTTCTGTGTACTAATAAAGCAAGAATTCACTGATTATCGCAGGGGAGGGCACCAAGCCATTCATGAGGGATCTGCCCCCATGACCCAAACACCTCCCACCAGGCCCCACATCCAGATTTCAACATGATATTTGGAGGGGCCAAACATCCAAACCATATCACTGGCACACGGGTGTTGTGTAGGTACCTAAGGCCATCCAGAATCACTGTTCATGCCACTGTCAAAAAAAGCCGAGTCTGTTCTGTTAAAGTATAGCCACTTCTAGCCAAGAAGAAATTTGCTAATTTTTTTATAAGGTACCATGACATTTTTTTCTTGGTGTCTTCTGCCAACTACTCATTACTAGTATCCTGAATTCTATTTCAACATTATCTTGGATGTTAAAGAATGGTGTAGTATCAATTTCAAAGATAGTTTTGCTTTATTTTTTATTCGTTTGGTTTTGTTTAATTTGATTGCTTTTGGAGAAGCCAATGAAAAATACAAAAGATGCCAACAGACACACCACCGGCCACCACAAGCTATCTTGCTCAAATGTATGGATTTGCTAAGTGGTGGGAAAACTATAAGCAAGCTCAGAGCTTTGGAGAAGGAACATACGTGCTTCTTCCTTCACATATTCCTGCTCTTATGGAACAAGATTGAATTGAGATTGCAGCAACTTATCTGATATCTCTAGCTCAACTCCAAATTTGTATAACCAATCTCTCTTTTCCCTCACATAGTTTTTTTTAATCCGAATAAGAGGAAAGAAAAGAATTAATATCTGTTGATCCTTCTGTTTTGTGTTACTTGTATTTAATCTTTACAGCCATCTTGGATGGTGGCACATATTATCCCCATTTTATAGGTGATGAGATTGAGGCTTGGGAATGTTTACTGACTGGGGAACTTTCATTCAAATTGAGACCTTCCCGGTCTCACTGAGCTATGACAATTAGTATATGCTATGTTTGTCTAATATATCAACGGACCTCCTAAGAAGGGCACAATGTAAATAGCTCTTCAAAAATAATGCCACTGAAACCCAATGAATAAATGCATAATCAGGTTACCAAATTATTACCAATAGTTCATGGTTGAATACTACCTAAAGATCAAAAGGATACATACCAAACAGTAGGAATGGAACTTTTTTTTTAAAAAAAAAGAGAAGCCAAAGAGGAAGGAACAAATTATATGAAAATAGAGGTTTACATAGTTATATTGAGAAAGTGGAAAGGAAATATGGCATTTAGTAATTGCTTTTCTCGGCCAGGCTTGGTGGCTTATACCTGTAATCCTAGCACTCTGAGAAGCTCCCTGAGCTCAGGAGTTCAAGACCAGGCTGAGCAAGTGCGAAATCCCATCCTTACCAAAAATAGAAAAAATTAGCCAGGCTTGGTGGCACATGCCTGTAGTCCCAGCTAATTGGGAGGCTGAGGCAGGAGGAGCGCTGGAGCCCAAGAGTTTGAGGTTGCAGTGAGGTGTGATGATGCCACGGCACTCTACCCAGGGTGACATAGCAAGACTCTGTCTCAAAAAAACAAAAAAAAAGAAAAATCCTTTTCTGGAGGAAAAAAAATGAAGAGTCAGGAATTAGGAAAGAAAGTAAAAGGCAACTTAGGTCAGATAGAAATTTGCTTAATGTTCAAGATAAAGATTAAATTGCTAAATATCAAAATTTTATTTTTTTTTTAATATTTTAAAATTTCCTTTTTTCTTACCGCACAAAAGAGCTGCAAAAATTTTATTTTTTATTTTAACTTTTTCTGGGGGAAACTAATGTGTGCCTCATATTTTTATGTGCTAATAAATAATTATTGAGTATAACTGTTTAAGGATAGTTCAAGGTCATCTTATCATTGTAGACTCTTCTTTCTCATTTATGTCATTGGGCTTAGGTGGCTTCACCTTAAGCTAACATGATTTGTCCCTGGAGCAAACAAACTAGAATGTGAAATGTAGCAATTAAAATAAGAAGAGTCTTAAAATATAAACTGCCTTTAAAAAATTGTACTCCTGAAGTTTTGAAGTGGGGGGAACGGTGTGACGAGTTCCACGTGAACCGTGGAGACTATCGAAGGTTTACAGCTAGGCAGTGCCACTTCGTTGGCTGTGTGAGCTTGAGAAGGCTATTTTAGTAATGCAAAGCCTTCGTCTTCTCATCTGTAAAAGCATGTCAGTAATCGATAACACAGAGTTGATCGGAGGATTGAATGAGAACATGCACAATAAGCACTTAGCAGAGAGCCTGGAATATACTGAGTGCTCAATAAATACTGGCTGCCGTTATCGGTCAGCTGACTCCAGGCTTCCAAGCAACTTTGTGATTACAATTTTGCTTCCCATGTAGTTTGTCCACAAGACAAAACTTTTGAGTCCCTTGGATAGGTAAGTGTCTTGTTGTAAATTAACACATGGACATTGTTTTCATTTAGGATCTTACAGAATCTACCTAATGGTAAGGTGGCAGTACAGTTTGGTGACTGAGTAAAGAACTCAGAAATGACAGCAGTGGATCTTAGATTGTCATCTGTGTTCTCTCACTTTGATAATATATGCTATTAATGGAATATTCAGTAATAAACAAATTTCAGCTATAAATCAGATTAGTAGCTTGACTATTTTAAGTTACATCAAAAATAAGTTTACTTTCCCTTCTCTAATAATTGATTAACTCAAAACAGCGAATAAATATTGGGCATATTTTTCTTAAATACATACAAAAATCTTTTTCATATGCCATAAAATGTGGTATTTATATTTAATTTTCTTTTCATCTTACAGGTGTAAAGGGTCAAGTTTTTGATCAGAATGGAAAGCTATTGCCCAACGTAATTGTTGAAGTCCAAGACAGAAAACATATCTGCCCCTATAAAACCAACAAATTCGGAGAGTATTACCTCCTTCTCTTGCCTGGGTCCTATATAATAAATGTAAGTATGTAACACTAGTTATTGTTATTAAAATATTATAGAACTCACAATACTTATCCAGAAGGAATCTAAAATAAGTCTAGAAGGCCTGAAAATAGATACATCAGGACAGAAGGAAAGGATAGTGTCAGAATTGCAATTGACAGGGGCTTCGGGAAGGTGGAAATGACAGGAACAAACCAGAAAAATTCGTGTTTTATTCCCAGCTGGCAATTATTTTTTTTAAATAGCCAAATCCTATTTCTTGTGATATCTTTATGATTCAAAAATGCAACCTTATTAATAATGAGAATACTTAAGCAATGTAGCAAAAGTACTTCCCAGCTTCGTGGAATACTGTTTAACACCCATTCCATGAAACATAATTTCTACTATAAAAAATGGATTAGGACAAGTTTCTTAGAATTCATTATAAGTGAAATTTGATTCACAAATGTTATCACTATATTAAGCAAGTGATAGACATATTTTGCAGCCCTGTTTTCAATCAGTGCAAATAAAATTTCAGTTTTTAATTCTATTTTAATGCATATTTGAGTCATTTTATTTTAGGAGAAGGGGGCATGGACTAATTTGAACCTGAGTAGGTTTATGTGAATGAACTAAATGAATACTGATTCAGTTGGCCAGATTATGCCTCCTTCTCTTTGATGAGACTTTGAGAAATTCAGTATTCTTCTACTTTGCTTAGTAGATCTGAGGCCAGCCACAGCAGTCATTCTGTACAGAGCTATTCCTTTGGAGAAGGTAGTCATCTCTTCTGTAGTAAAAAATGACTTGGCATTTCATTATTTCATCTTTAGGACATAAGCTCCATGGCTTATCCCCTTAGTGGCTGGCAGTAGGGCTCATCAGTTGCTAATCCTCTTCTTGGGAACTTCCACACCTGCTGAGAAGATGGATAGAGCTTGAACAATCTCAACTCACTGTGAATCTTTGCCTACAACGCCCTTTATTTTTCTTCCATTTATTGTGATATTTCCATTCTATGGGGAAAAAAGAGTTTTCCATCTACTGAATCTAAATTACTTTTATGCAGTCCCATACATAAGCCACACCTCTATCAAGTTATGAATTGTTCATTTCCCATTTGTTAGACCACCACAGTGCGTGTTGACCACAGGCGTTAGTTCAGGGATGAGATTCGAAGGTAAGACTGTGGAAGCTGAAACTGAACGGCTAAAACATGCCAATGAGTGGTTATGTCAATGTTACTCCCCCATCCTTCTCCCTCCCCACCATATACAACCAAAGCCTTTCTCAGTGGACATCGCCTATAGTTAGTTTAGCATTTGTCTTATTTTTCCTGACCATTTCCACCACCAAAAAAACAAATCTAGCTGAAGATTCAGACTCATCTGAACAAAACTAGGCAAAATCAACGCTTTCTAAGGAAACAATAGACTTGTACACTTACATCAGCAAAGAAAATGGAGTAAATTGAGGAAATAATTCTACTTATAAATAATCTTGGAATATCCAGTGAGGATATTAAGTACAGACATGGGACAAAGGGAAACAGCTAACTCTTTGCCTTTTGCACTCCATGAAAAATGCTGGTGGCAGAATCATTCTGCTTCCTCTTCCACCTGACTTCCTTCCCCAGCCAAGGTACCTGTCTCTGTCTTTATTTCATGTTGTAATTCTTGGCAACAACGTTAACAACAATAGTCTCTATCAACAGGCATTGGATAACCCAGCGATCAGGACCACATCTGGTTCTAGCCCAGGGGGCCTGGCAGATTGTGACAAGCTTTGCACAAAGGCTGCGTTTTCATCGTGGAGATCAGTGTTTTCAGAGTTGGCACCACGAAACATCTGAAATCACTCATACAATTGTTTCTTGTTTCTTCTCAGGTTACAGTTCCTGGACATGATCCACACCTCACAAAGGTGGTTATTCCAGAGAAATCCCAGAACTTCAGTGCTCTTAAAAAGGATATTCGACTTCCATTCCAAGGGCAATCGGATTCTATCCGAGTATCAAATCTTTCATGCCCAATGATTCCTCTTTACAGAAATTTGCCAAGCCACTCAGCAGCAACAAAGCCTAGTTTGTTCTTATTTTTAGTGACTCTTTTGCACATATTTTTCAAGTAAAGTAAAATGTGAAACTCAACCCCCGTCACCTCCTGGAATCAGGGATTACTCACGCCAGGTTACTGCAGCCGTAACTCCCTCTAGTGGGACCTTGGCTGAGTTAAACTCCATGGTCTTCCTGAAGAAGAGAAATGGATGCTTCCAAATCCTGCAATACGTGATACATGGTGGTAATGAAAGGAATGATTCGGTCTTGATCATGAACGGAAGACACCTACCTAGCAAGTACTGCTTATTTACACTTAAATTAATCTTGAAGTAGCCTTAGAATTTTTAAGAAGTTAAACCTGAGAATCAAAAAAGAAGTTCCTACAAGAAAAAGATGAGCTAATTTTATATACAGAGAGCCAGATGAATATAAGCAATAAAGATGAACATTGATTGATCACCTACTATGTACAGGACGTTGCCATGAGTGCTACATGTGGAGAGTAAGTGGATATATGCTGACTGCCCCCACAGGTGCCCTCATGTCTCCCCTGCGCTGCTGCAACAGCTTTCTAGGCCTCTTGCGCCCAGCCTTCTCCTCTTCAAGCCCATCCTCCACACGGCCTGGGGGAGGGGAGCTATTTGAAACAAAAATCAGCAACTGCTTGTATTAATAGTTCATGCTGTTTGTCCCCTGTATCCAGAATGCCATCCTGACTCACATTTCCTTTTTCATGCCTTTTAAAACTCAGTGCTGGGCCGAGCGCGGTGGCTCACGCCTGTAATCCTAGCACTCTGGGAGGCCGAGGCGGGAGGATCACTCAAGGTCAGGAGTTTGAAACCAGCCTGAGCAAGAGCGAGGCCCCATCTCTACTAATAATAGAAAGAAATTAATTGGCCAACTAAATATATATAGAAAAAAATTAGCCGGGCATGGTGGCACATGCCTGTAGTCCCAGCTACTTGGGAGGCTGAGGCAGAAGGATCGTTTGAGCCCAGAAGTCTGAG
>CAUYRT010041071.1:0-23417 GCA_963574885.1 Lepilemur ruficaudatus | reverse complement strand
ACTTTACTAAAATAATAAAAATTAGCCAGGTGTGCACCTGTAGTCCCAGCTACTCAGGAGGCTGAGGCAGGAGGATTGCTTGAGCCCAGGAGTTTGAGGTTGCTGTGAGCTAGGCTGATGCCACGGCACTCTACAGCCCGGACAATAGAGTGAGACTCTGTCCCAAAAAAAAAAAAAAAAAAATTAAACTGAAAAAAATTGAGAAAAATGTTTTTGAAAATAAAATAGAACTCTTACAAATTCATAAAGAAAACAGTAAGATCCCAGTATAAATGGGCAAATGGCACAAATGGACAGTTCACAAAATTGGATATTCAAATAATCAATAAATAAGTTTTGAAAGTTCAGCCTTGCTAGGAAAAAAGACATGTTCATTAAATCAGTGAGATACCATTTCTGTCCCCAATTTCAACAAATTCTGTCCCCAAATCAACAAATTGTCTTTTAAATTATGTTACGTAATAAAACCAGAAAGAAACCCTCATGTACTACTTCTGAGAGTGTAAACAGATACCAAATTCCTGGAAAGCAATCTTGTAATAGAATAAGAATCACCAAAATATCCATATTCTTCAAGCCTGTAATTCAAAGTTTAGGAAATAATTCAAAAATTGAGCAAAGCTTTAACTACACAGACATTCATGACGTTATTTATAATAGTGCATGACTGAAAACATCCTAGATATTAACCACCTGAATGCTGAATGATTAACTAAACTATGGTATGGCCACACGTGATATGTTTACCAAAATGATAATGCTCTTGAAGTTTTTTGTAATGGGGAAATGTGATATTAATAGAATAATGCAATATTAAATTAAGTAAACAGTGTAGTGCCAGCCAGTATCCAAAATGTGATTGATATCTCTGGCTAGGGCAATTTGGGGTAAGGTGGTTTCTTTTTTTGCGGCTTCTTCCATTTTTATTTTCCAAATTTTGTACATATGTTATTTCTGTCATCAGAAGAAATGCTACTAAAAAGACAAACTGAAATGAAGAAACTGTGCCCTGGGTTAGTTGGGAAACTGCAATGTGGAGAAAGAGAAAGAGAAAGCCCAGAGGCAGAGGGTGTGTGCTGTGCACACCAATCGTGAGAGCGGGAGAAACTTTGTTTTCTTGTTTTGAATAGACTGTCATTCATAGAGCAGTTTTAGGTTCATAGCAACACTGAGAAGAAGGCACAGAGACTCCCACAAACCCCCTGCCCCACACCTCAGCCTCCTTCACTGCCAACATCCCCCACCAGAGTGGTACCTTGTCACAGTCTGTGAGCCTCATAGGAGGGCTCACTCTTGGTGGTGTACATTTTGTGAGTCTGGACAAATGTATAATGACAGGTATCTACTATGGAAGTATCATATTCTACTTACACCAGTTTCAGTGTCCTAAGAATCCTCTGTGCTCCACCGGCTCGTCCCTCCCTCCACCCCCAACCCCTGTCAACCACTGAGCTTTTTACTGTCCCCATAGTTTTGCCTTTTCCAGAATGTCATATAGTTGGAATTACACCGTATGTAGCCTTCTCAGACTAACTTCCTTCACCTAGTAATATGCATTTAAGTTTTCTCCATGTGTTTTTGTGACTTGATAACACATTTCCTTTTGGTACTCTGTAATATTCCAGTGTCTGGATGTACCACAGTTTATGTATCCATTCATCCACTGAAGGATATCTTGGTTGCTTCCAGGTTGGGGCAAGCTTTATTCATAACTGCTTGCCCATGGAGAGATGGAGAGATGGGGACAGGGAGAAACAGAGACAGAGAAGCAGAATCAATGATATTGCTTGAGAACTTGGTCCCAGGGATTCCTGAATCCTACCCACTCCCACCTCCAACTACCCACCTACACCAACCCAGTACATTCTTTTCTTGCTAAAGCCAATCTGAGGTCACTTGCAATCAAAAGAGTCATGACTAATATGCCATTATCATAATAAAGCCCTGAGAGGCAACCCTAAGGCATCCATAGCACTAGAGGTATCTTCAGGTCAGTCTGTCCTGAGTGCCTCTGCCTGGCCCATTTGCATTAACATGGAGTGTAACTGGGACAACTTTGAAAGAGGAAAGAAATATTCCACCTGGGTAGCCAGGTGTGCACCAGGATGTCCTGGGCAAACCGGTACATATGAGTAGCTGGATTAAGGGGCAGGAGTTGAGAATAATGTTGGGAAAGAGGCGAAGGACGTGCAGTACACGTCTGTGCCCGGGCTGGTGCTGACTGTGCCCTCGGTCCAGCCTCCCTAGGCCTGCCCAGCTTTCCTTGAGGCGATCCTTGCAGAGAGGGGAGGGCAAGCCCTCAGAGAACCCTCTGAAAGCCCCTGTCCCTGGGCTCCCAAGCCTGCTGACCCAGATGTTCAGATCCAATTGAACCAGGCCCTGCAGGAGGGGCCCGTGGAGTGGGCCAGGGACTAGACCACCAACTAACTCCAGGATATTAGCAAGGCCTCCAGCAATAAGTAAACCAGTCACTTCCTTTTGCCACCAGCAAATGAAGTCTGGAAGAGCAAGGTATTTCTCAAGATGATCAGCTTGCTTGTGTTTCTCCTCCATGCCTTTAACCTTGGTTGACCCCTGTGTGGTCTATGGTATGGTTAAAAATTGGTAGATCGAGATGACGTCAACCATAACACAAGCGTTGTCAGTGTTAGCCCTGTGGCCTTGGGCTGGTCCCTGCCTGTGCTCTGAAGTGGGGCAGTAGCACTCCCCAGGTGAGGCTGTCACGGAGGGTTAGAGGTACAACAGGCAGCCCCCGGCCCAGGGCTGACCGGCCTTGGTGAAGATGGTTACTGCTACGACCCCCAGGCTCGTAGTCAGTCTGACGTGTGGCGCTCATTGCAGGTGAGACAGGGCTGACCTTTGCCAGCTTCGCAGATGAGTAAATACAGGTGCAGAAAAGCAAACAGCCCTTTGCCCAGCGCTCCTTCTGTAATAGATCCCTGCTTAGCTCCTACAGAGTGAGGGTCCAGGCTTTGGGAATGCTGCTGGAAAGTTACTGTAATTATCTGTTGTTATCTATGAAAAAAAGGTCTTATGAAGCAGAGTGTAGTGATAAGATCGCGCATGTAGATTTTTAAGCATTTCTAAAATTTCATTATCTATAAACAAACTACCAAGCTGTGGAACTACTAAGAGAACTGGCCAGTTCCTTGAAACTGAGTTTCATTTACAAGTTACTAGGGGGGGGCCCCTTTAAGAAGGCAGTTTCAGGGTGTAGAACCAAAGCCTTACAAACGTTTGCATCCTGCCCTGCGTCTGAGAGTCTGTCTTTACAACATGGGTGTAAGTACAATGATGTTCGACACAACAGGTCAAATAGTGAAAAGCTGGAAACAACCTAAATGTCCAAGCACGGGTTGGTTAAATAAGCTAATGGCTACATTTTAGTCTGTCTATACAGCTGACCCTTGAGCAACATGGGTCTGAACTGAGTGGGTCCACTTACACTCAGATTTTCTTCTGCCTCTGCCACCCTGAGACAAGATCAACCCTTCCTCCTCCTCCTCCCCCTCAGCCTACTCAACATGAAGATGATGAGGATGAAGACCCTCATGATGATCCACTTCCACGTAATGAACAGTAAATATATTTTCTCTTCCTTATGATTTTCTTAATAACATTTTCTTTTCTCTAGTTTATTGTAGGAACACAGTATGTAATACATATAGTGTACAAAATATGTATTAACTGAGTGTTTATGTTCTGGTTAACAGTAGACTATTAGTAGTTAAGTTTTAGGGGAGTCAAAAGTTATACACCAGGTTTCAACTGCTCAAGGGGTCAGTGCCCAACCCACACATTGATCAAAGGTCAACTGTATTTTGAATAGTAGGACACCACCATTAAAAATCGATAAATAGGACTGCACAATTTAAAAAGCCTGCTCTTCCAAATTTACCGTCGTGAAAATGAGGAGGTAATCCACTCAGATAAAACTATTTGTGGTACATGTATTTAACAAAGGACTTGTATCCAGAATACATAAAGAATTGTTGTAACTCAATAATAAGAAGGCAAACAGCATATCTAAACAATAATAATAATAATAAACAGTCAAAGGATTTGAAGAAATCCTTCACCAAATAAGATATACAAGTAGCAATAAGCACATAGAAGATGCTCAACTTTATCAGTCTTTAGGGAAATGCAAAATGAACCACAAAGAGCTAGCACCACACACTCACAAAACGGCCAGAACTAAAAGGACCGACAACACCAGGGAGCGTGTGGAGCAACTGGAACTCTGCACAAAGCCATTCTCCCCCTACGGCAGGCGCCTCCTTTCTTATGATGAATTTTTTTTTCTCTTTTTATCTTTTTCTCTTACATTATCTTCTACCCAAGTTCATCATGTATATCTGAAATCTAACTGGGCCCAGCTGAGTGTCTTACCCCGTGTGGCCCTGTGGCAGCAAATAAACACCCAGATGGAGAGGGGAGCCCCAAGTCCAGAGCCAACCCGTCCATCTCAGCCTGGCCCAGACAGGCCCGTGATACTTACAGGGCTTTGAATATGTCCTTCCTAAGGACATGTGCACATGTGTCTGATTTGCCCAACCCTCCTCCTCTCATTTCTTCACCTGGTTACCCCTTAAAGACACAGCTCAGCTATCACCTCCTCCGGAGAGCCCATCTGACTCAGGCGGGTCTACGTGACCTTCCTCTGTCCTCCCCCAGAAGGCTGAGCCAGTCCTCCAGAAAGCCATTCTGCTATAGTAGGGGGGTGCTCTGGGACCCAGTTCCTAACTCTGACCGTGCATGAGGGCACCTCCTCAGCGTTGCTCCTTGCACAGGGAGGATCAGAGCTGCGGGACGGGATTGTGCTCACTGGAGGGAAAACCACTTCCTGCTCACACACTAAGTTGAGAAATGACAGAATTTCTCCCCTGTACAGAATCTGGGCTGCCCGTGAGGGGAGATGATACTCAGAACCACAGCCTGCAACTGTGGCTCCTGGGGGCAGGGACTGGGTCTGGTTAGCTCTGTCCCCCACTGTCCTCCCTGAGACTGGGCACAGATCAGGCACTTAGCAAGTGTACGCTAGTTGTTGCTGCCAAAACTGGCCATGGCACAGTCTACCCAAGCTCAGGGGAGGCGCTCAGTGCTGGGAGGGCGGGGCCCAGCCAGAGCTGGGGCTTCATCGGTGGGCAGGCTGCACTCGTCCAAAGCTACCTGCCTGTGTGTCTTTTCGCTTATGCCCATCCTGGTCACCTCTCCTGTCTCTCTTACTGACGCTGGCTGCATTAGGTGTGGGTGTGACCTAGGGTCTTTTAAGTCACTGAACTTGTTTAACTCTTTTTTCCTGCCAACCTGTATTGCTCCTGAAGCCAGCCTCTATTACCCTGCCTGGTTACTGGGTCCCAGTAGCTGGTGGCAGCCAGGACTGGCTGAGCTCTGAATTGGCTGGACCTCGGGCGCAGGGCGGCGGGGCAGACAGAGATGCACATTCACCAGAGAGCAGGTGGCCCATGTCACTCTCGCAGTGAAATCATGTTTCTAGCATTTTATATTTCACAGAGGAGGACACAGAGAATAATA
Source organism: Lepilemur ruficaudatus (assembly GCA_963574885.1). NCBI lineage: Eukaryota > Metazoa > Chordata > Mammalia > Primates > Lepilemuridae > Lepilemur > Lepilemur ruficaudatus. Next base: position 17,879 of record CAUYRT010041071.1, on the reverse strand, counting down.
ATCGTTTTTGTTCATTCTAAGTAAACATCTGACAATGCCCAATTCAGTGGGTTCTGCCCCCCAAACACAATGCTGCCTGAAATAAGAAATGCCTGAAAGCCAGCGCATCTCCATCTACAGCACAGAAACACTCGCTCCCTCTGCTCTTCCGAGTCTTCATCGCACGCAGGTCCCTTCTGCCCCCGTTCCACGACTGAGCAGGCTCCGGACCTCCCACCTGACTCTGAGCCCACTTTCTCCACCATACTGTGTTGGGAGCTCCCTCCCTCTCTCTCCTGTCTGGGCTCTGCATGTCACCCACAGAGCGCAGCACAGGTCTGTTCCGGAGCACGGGGAAGCAGTCTGTATCCCTCGTGGCCTGAGCTTTGTTACGCTCAATAATGGTGGGTGTCACAGGCAGGTGGGCGTTGAGAGGAATACTTTCACTTCTTCCACATTGGGGTTGTGGCAACGCTCTGAGGCTCCTGGGTCCATGGTCTGGACGGGACAGGCAGATGCTTCTCTGCCTGCTGCATCACTACTGGGGGCAACTTCAGGCAGGGTCTCCTCTGCTCTCAGATTCTCCCAAACCTAGCTGGGATTTGTGTCCCTCTCCCCCTATCCCTGGGGATTAGTCCTGGTGCTAGGGCCAGGGTCTCTTTTGGGAACCTGGAAGCATCAAAGTTCTCTTCCCTTCCTCTCTGGTTCTCCACAATCCTACCCTAAGAATGGCTTTCTGCTCTGGCAGGAGGAAACCTTGTTCTAGCCTAACTCACCAGGCTCTGCCCCCAGTCTGCTGGTTTCTAAATAGATCCAGGCTTTTAAAAGTCAAAAGCCCACTGGGCTGGCAGCTCACACCTGTAATCCCAGCACTTAGAGAGGCTGGGGTGGGATGCTTGAGGCCAGGCATTTGAAACCAGCCTGGGAAACATAGTGAGACCCTGTCTCCACAAAAAATAAAAAGTAGGCCCAGCTGCTTGGGGCCTGAGGCAGGAGGATCCCTTAAGCCAAGGCATCCAAGGCTGCAGTGAGCTGTGATGATGCCACTGCACTCCAATCTGGGCAAGAGAGCAAGACCCAGTCTCTAAAAAGTTAAAAGCTAAGAATTTGATCCATTCCTAGAGGAATGAAAGCAGAGAGCTCATCGGCTTGAACAGGGTAGGAGAGACAGGACATGCAGAGCGAAGAAGCTTTGGTGAGTATTCCAAATACCATCCTGTGTATTTCACAAATGCACATGACAGTTTATGCAAACCCCGCAGTAAACTTGAAGATGAAGATGGGTTTCGCAGTCTACTAAGTCCCCCCTGGCACAGGCTGCCTGTCAGTGCAGTAGCAGGCTGTTTTGAGTGATCTCTGTCTCCCAGGCAATGAAATCTCCCCAGTTGGCATTCACTGAGCACTGGGCAAGCCTGGACACTGGGGACACACACAAAGCAGGATAAAATAGGTCCCTGCCCACAGGGAGCCTGTGGTCTGCAAGAGACAGATGATACTCTGTGAACTACTCACAGTGAATTTAATTATTAACATAATACAGCACTGCCTGTTGCCAGAACTTGCACGAGGGGAGAGAACCCCAGCAAAGGACAGACACCTGGGACTGGCTTTTGCAGACACAAAGGCAGCCACCTCAGGAGGAAAGCAGCTGCCTCAATGGGAACCATCCCCCAGGCTGCAAACTGCAGCCACTCTCCCTGGGGGCAAGGAGTCCCTGCAGCCGCACTGTGACCTACCCATGACATCTGCAACAGCTAAGGCATTCCCAAGCAGTGAGCAGGCTCTTGGCCCACAGCGTGGAGAGCTGGGAGGCAATCCAGGGCTAGGCCCACCCTGCCCCAGGGCCCAGGTGGGGCCTATCTGGCAGCCGGGAGGAAACCGTGTTCCAGGGATTCTTGGAGGAAGCCTGGCGGGGCTCTTCACTCCCCTCCCACAGTGCTCTGTAACCCACTAACTGCTACAGCTGCATGGTGTCCACGCAGCCTCCAGGACCATGTCCCTGAGCCCTCTTCTCAGTGCCCACAACCCGCACTCCTTCAGGCCTCCCTACCTCTCGTCTGCTCTGCCCTCTCGCCTGGACCCTGGCCTCCCTCCAGCCTGACCTCTCCACTGCCCAGGGGGATTTTTCTAAAACGTTTGTCTGCCCATGCCACTGTCCTGCCCTTCACTGCCTCCTTAGGGATTTCAGAGTAAATTCCTACCAGATTGTACACAGCCCCTGCCCTATCCCTGCCCTCATCCCCACCGCCAGCTCCCACCTGCATCGCACCCCTTTCTCCCGCGTCCAGGTCAGCCCAGCCCCGCCCTCCCCTGCAGGCCCTGCCACAGGCGACTCCTGCTGCCTTCGCCTCACTGGGCCCCACTCATCCCTCCAGACCACTTGCAGATTCCTGCCAGCCTGGAAGCCTCCCATGTCCGCCAGCTGGGCCAGCCCCTTGCCATGAGGTCTCACAGCACTTGGCCCACTTTATCAGTATCTGTCTCTCCCAAGGAGGAGGCGCCTTATTTGTCACCCATCCCCATCTGGTGCATCTGAATGAGAAGCAGAGGAGAGCAGAGGGCGAGAGGGAAGGAGGTTGTATCATCTGCACCTTCTTTGGCAGGACGGAGCCCTTCCCTGGAGCCAGCGCTGCTGACTTTCATGTGCCCTCACGGCCACCAGACAGTGCACCCGCAGGTGTATGGAGATGTACAAGAAGGTCCATACACTCTATTATCGTTTTTTTTATTGAAGAAGTCTTTATTTTGCCATTCTTTTTTCTTTGCTTTTTATTTTGAAATAATGACAAGTCCACAGGAAGTAGCAAGGTAGAGAGATCTCGTGTCCCCTTGGCCCAGTTCCCCCCAATGGTGACATCTTACATAACAGTGGTACCATACTGATACAACACACGTGTGTAGTTCTTTGTCATTTCGTCAAATGTGTAGATTCACAGTGACTACCATCATGATGGAAATACAGCCCCACCAAGACCTCGTTGGTGCCACTCCTCACGGTCACACCCTCCCCCACCATCCTTCACCTGCCAGCCACCAACCTGCTCTCCACTTTGATGATTTTTGTCATTTCAAGAAATGTCCTATAAATGGAATATAGAGTATGTGGCACTTTGAGATTGGTTTTTTCACTCAGTATAGTGTCCTTGAGAGCCATCCACGCTGTTGCATATATCAGCAATTCATTCCTTGGCGCTACTGGGCAGGGCGGCATTCCGCAGTATGGATGGATGGGCCACAGTTGGTTAACCATTCGTCTACTGGAGGACACGTGCGTTGACTCCAGTTTTCAACTACTGCAAATGAAACTGTGAACAATGGGGTGCAGGTCTCTGTGTGAACACACATTTTCACTTCTCTGGGTAAATACCCAGGAGTGCAGTTGCCGGGTCACATGGTCAGGATATGCTCAGTTTTCTAAGAAATTACCAAACTGCTTTCCAGACTGGCTGTACCACCATTTTACTTTACTACCAGCAAAGTATGAGAAATCCCGCCTCTCTGCCTCCTTGCCAGCATTTGGTGTTGTCACTATTTTTCATTTTAGCTGTTCTAATTAACATAGAGTGACATCTCATCGTGGTCTTCATTTACATTTCCCTGATGGCTAATGGTGCTGAGCATCTTTTCCTGTCTTCTTTGCCTTCTGTATGTCCTCTTCCCTGAAATGTCTCTTTCTGTCTTCCACCTGTTTTCTAATTGGACTGCCACTTTTTTCACTGTTGAGTTTTGAAAGCTCCTTATATATTATAGATAATTGTCCTTTATAGGATAAGTGGTTTGCAAATATTTTCTCACAATCTACAACTTTTCTTTTCATCCATTTAACAGAGTCTTTTAAAGAGTAAAAGTTTTTAATTTTGATGAAATCCAGTTGATCCATTTTTTCTTTTAAGGACTGAACTTGTCATGTTCAAGAGCTCTGTACCAAGCCCTACATCCCAAAGATTTTCCCCTATATTATTTTCTAAAAAGTTTCTAGTTTTATGACTTACATTTAAACCTATGATCCACTTTCAGTCAACTTGTGTAAAAGGTGCGAGGTTTATGGCAAGGTTTAATTTTTTGCCTATCGAAGTCCAACTGTTCCAGCACCGTCACCGAAATGACTCTTTCCTCCGTTGCATGACCTTTGCACCTTTGTGAAAAATCGTCTGGTCATACTGTGTGGGTCTATTTCTGGGTTCTCTGTTTTGTTCCTTTCATCTGTGTGTCTGTTCCTTTGCCAGTGTCACACAGAGGTGATTACTGTAGCTATGTGGTAAGTCTTGAAAGCAGGTGGAGACGTTCCTCCCACTTTATTCTTTTTTCTCAAAGTTGTCCCAGCTATTGTTGTATAACAAAGAATTTGACTGGTCTTTGCTCCTGGTTCCTGGGAGGGAGATTAAATCCTTGGAATTTCCCAAGTAATGGGGATGTCTGTTATTCATGAGCCCTCTGGATCCCACCTGAGTTTACACCGAGAGATGAAACGATCAGATGGGGCTGGTCACCAGAAAGGCCAACCACGTGATCGCAGGGTTGGGGCTTGAGCCAGCGGGACCTCCACAGCAAGGAGCCAGTGTTCAATCAGCCATGCCTACACGATGAAACCTCAACAAAAACTCGGGACACTAAAGCTTGGTGGAACTTCCTGGTTGGTGAACACATGGGTGCGCCAGGAGGGTGATGTGCCTTGACTCCATGGGGAAAGGGCGCGAAAGTTCTGCATTCACGACCCTCCCAGGCCTCTCCCCACGTATCTCTTCATTTGACTGTTCCTGGTTTGTATCCTTTATAACAAAACTGTAATCATAAGTATAGAGCTTTCCTGAGTCCTGTGAGTCATTCTGGTGAATTATTAAACCTGAGGAGGTCGTGGAAATGCTTCAGATTTGTAACCAGTTGTTCAGAAGTGCAGGTGTCCTGGGGACCCCACTGTGGCTGGCATCTGAAATGGGAGCAGCTTTCTTGGGGACCGTGTCCTTTAATTTGTGAAGTCTGTACTAATTCTGGGTGGTTAGTATCAGAATTGTAGTGTGGTATACACCGTTGGAATCACTATTCTAGGTCCTTTGCCTTCCCATATAAATTTTAGAATAATCTTGTCTATATCTACAAAATTTCTTTCTGGGATTTTGATAGGAATTATATTGTATATCAATATGGGGAAAATTAATACCTTTTCAATGCTGAGTCTTCCAAACCATGAAACTATGTCTCCTATTTATTTAGATCTTTGGCTTCTTTCGTGAGGAATTTTGGTGTAAACAATCATATCATTTGCAGACAGAGATAGTTTTATTGTTTACTTTTCTAATCTGTATGCTTTTAATTTCATTTTCTTGACTTACTGTCCTGGCTAGAACTTCCAGTACTTTGTTTAACAGCAGAGGTAAGAGTGGACATTCTTACCTTGTTCCTGATCTTAGGGAGAAAGCATTCAGTTTTTCACCATTCTGATGTTAGCTGTAAGTTTCTTATAGATTTTTGTATCACATTAAGGAAGTTCCCTTCAATTCCTAGCTTTCTGGGAGTTTTTTTTCTTTTTTTAAAATCATAAATGGGTATCAAATTTTGTCAAGTGCATTTTCTAGATCAATTGATATGATAATATGATTTTTCTTCTTTAGCCTGTTAACATAGATTACATCACTTGGTTTTTGAATACTGAACAAGACTTGCATCTCTTGAATAAATCCCACTTGTTCAGGAGGGAGTGGGGTGGCTGAGCGTAATGTTCCCTTCCTCGGGGAGAACACATCTCTTGAAAAGTGGAAATGCTTTTCAGGCAAAGAAACCACTGCTCCATATTTTTCATACTTGGTTCAATATTCAGTTTCAATTTCTGTGTCAAATGCTAGTGTGGACAAGATCTCCAGTGTCATGTGAAACATGATGGATATAATAGATTGTGTGTGCAGGTGGTATTAGATAAATGTTGAGCTTTAAAAAAAAATTCCACTTGTTCATTACGTATAATTCTTTTTATATATTGTTCAATTCTATTTGCTAATATTTTGTTAAGAATTTTTGCATCTACATTCATGCTACATATTATAATCTAAACATTTAACTTTAATATTTTCTGAATGAATCCTTCAGGAATGTCATTCTTTGAAAGTTAAGTCAATGAACACTGGCTTAACCACATAAGAGTTTATTTTTAGAGGAAGGTAGTCTAGGGCAGGTGCTACTGTTCAAGGATGTCACCAAGGGCAGAGGCTCCTCCTGTCTTCCAGCTCAGTCCCTCTGCAATAGCCTGTGGGGTGTTTATCCTCCCAGCTGCACAATGGCTGCTGCACAGTTGGGGACGGGGGAGGCACAAGAGTAAACGGCTGAAGCCACATGCCTGCCAAGTGTGTCTCCTCCACAAAGGTGTCCAGAAGCTCCACCAAATGAACGACTTTTGCTTTCACGCTCTCGGCCAAAACTGGGTCACACGTGTGCTTAGCAACATGGCGTGTTGAAGCCGGCGGGGCGCTATCATCACTGTGCTGACGGTGTGGGGCAGGGCAGGCAGCCCCCAGTGTCGGCAGCCTGGACTTGCGCATGGCCACATTACAGCCAGGTCCTGCCAGCCACATCCGGCTGGAATGTTTGTTTCTGTTTAGCATCATGCCAGGGACAAGAAAAGCACTGTGTCTCAAGGTAAATATACAAGAACAGAGTAGATTTTATATGACAGATTGGCATCAAGTCAAGAGAAGACCAAACAACTTCATAATGCCCCATAAAAAAGTTCCACAATAGTTCGAGTCTTCTCCTAACAGCAAGTTCTATGGATGCGCCGCACCTGAAAATTACAGTGGCCGCAGCAGCTGGCACCCTGCTCGTCACCCAGCAAAGCATGATGAGTAAAACAATATCCTTCTTCACATTAACTTTATGTTGTTATTCTGATTTTATTGGTTTTACAGGTTTTTCCACAACTTTTCCTAATGGAAAACTTCAAACATAAAGAAAAATGAAAAGAATAATACGACAAACACTCAAACACCCATCACCTTGACGCAACACTCGTGAACGCGTTGCCACATGTTATATGCATGGTGAAAATTTATATATATATTATACATCATATATTTGAACCCTTTGAAAGTTAGTTTCAGATGACACAAAGTTTAAAAAGCAATACAGAAAGAAAGAAAAAAAATTACAAATTCCGATTTTGTTTATATCTATGAATGAATTCTTTATAATAAGCCTGTATCATCCTCACAAATTAAAAAATAATAATTAAAAAAACAAAGCTGGGTGTGGTGGCTCATGCCTATAATCCTAGTACTGTAGGAGGCCAAGGCAGGAGGAACACTGGAGACCAGGAGTTTGAGACCAGCCTGGGCAACACAGAAAGACCCCATCTGTACAAGAAATAAAATAATTAGCTGAGCATGCTGGCACACCTGTAGTCCTAGTTACTCGGAAGGCTAAAGCAAGAGGATCCCTTGGGCCCAGGAGTGGGGTTACAGCGAGTTATGACTGTGTCACCACATTCCAGTCTGGGCAACAGAGGGAGACCTTGTCTTTTTTAGGAAAAAAAAAAAGCTATTTTTAAAACATAGTTTAAGCCCACACTTGAAGTGATAATTTCTTCCCTTACGAGATGCCAGATCCTACCACAGACCCAGACTTGGCTTTTGTGGGTCAGCTAGTAATTGCAAATAGCCCAAAGGTCACTGGTATGTAAACATGTGACGATACAGAGATTGGATTTGTTGTATGTATATCTTCTATTGTTTTATCCATTTCTGGGTGAAGCACATCTAATTTTAGAAAGAGCGGAAAACAGACAAGCTCAGCAAAGGACAGGCTTTCTTACTGTTCTTAGTGCTAATAATAGGTGTCTCCCTAAAAGAAAAGGCAGAGGAAGGAGTCCAAGATGCCCCAGCTGACTCCTTCATGAAGAAGGTGAAGTCCTGCCCACGTGCCCTCTCCCCTCACCCTGGTTCAGCCAGGGCTGCGGGAGCCATCACCGAGCCCATGCGGGGCCCAGGCCCCCCACCTCGAGGAGCCGCTCCCAACCACAGACTTCCCACTTCCGTCTGGGTTAGACAACGCCAGGGATGCTTCAATCCAACCTCTCAGTTCCTGCTGCCTACCAACATACCTGCGTCCGTGCATACACATCATGGGCACACACGCCTTTCGGCTCCCCCGTGCTTCTCTGGCCTTCACGCAAGACCTCGGGAAGCTAGACCCGCGAGCTGGAGGGGCTCCCAGACACCGTTTGTCCAGCACCTCATTAAGGAGGCCGGAAGCCAAGGTCCAGAGACAGAACGGACAAGCTGATGGTCACACGTCTAGCGATACAAACCTCCTGCCCCCAGGCCAGAATTCTTCCCTCAGGTGCTGTATTCTAGGCACATTCCAGATAAGCTCCCCAAATGCCTCTATCCCACAGTCCCATCAGAAGCAAGAAGGCAGGAGCAATTGGGGCAGTGGGCCAGCACAAGATTTCTGGCCCTTCGTCCCTTGCCACCTCTTTAAAGAGCTGGGGAGGGTGGGGGATAAAGACCTACTTAACCAGCCTCCACTGCAACCGAGTGGACGTGTGACCTAGTTCTCGGGCAGGAGACCCTTCCAGGGTTGGGAGAGGTTTCTGCTTTTCCTGGGTGAAGGGAAATGTGCAGCTGGCACCTTCTCTTCTTCCTCCTTGCTGCCTTGAACACAAATAAAATGTGTGGAGCTGCAGCAGGTCTTTCGTGATCGTGAAGTGACAAGCAAGAGCAGAAGCCTGAGAGACCCGCGCACACGGCTTGCGAGCTGGGGAGGCGCCGGACCTCCCTCGGAGCAGCTGCCTGGCGGGCGGGTCCCGGTCCGTGGCCAGGCCTCTCACAACAGGCTTTGCTGTTTCTCTAGTGAAGAGCAGTCTGAATCCACACATACGCCCACCACACACAAACAACTTAACAGAAAATTGCTGAGCACTTACCACCAACCTGACTCTGAGGCTCCAGACTTGAATAAGACATTGTCCCCAACCTCCAGGAATTCACAGATCCAGGATGAAATTTGTGTTTGTCACACTATTATTGTTGCCACTCAGCAACAGGATAAACAGAGGCTCAGAGGGGTGAAGGAGATTGGTCAGGGCCACACAGCCCTGAGACACGACACCCAGGCTCTGGGTGGTCAGTGCGTGGGCAGCCGCGGCCACACGAGATTTGCCACGGCCGTGAGCCCACACAATCAGGGCTGTCCTCGCACCTCTTCCCCTCAGGTTTCTTTCTTCTTCCAATCGGGAGAGCCAGAGGCAATCAGCTGGTTGCCAAGGGACCCTGAGGTGAAAAGCGTGAGGTGGAGGCCCCCCTGGAGTGGGAGGTCAGTGTGGGGGCACAGAAACGAAGGGGCAGATGGAGCACGGGGAGAAGGCAGGTGCGAGAGTGAGGGAGCACAGGGGAGCTCACACAGGCGGGGGTCCTGGGCCTCCCCAAGGGCCCCCCCCGCCCCCGCCCACTGGCCCCAGCTGGAGGCAGCTAGAGCTGGACCTGCTGCATCACAGGTGATGTAGAAGCTGTAGTGACACCGTAAGAGGCAAGAAGAAGAGACCCATGGGTGCCCAGACCCAGAGTGAAGCCACCGGGGACCCACAGTGACCGCTCCTGGGATTATGAGACTGAGCCGGTCACTGCCCCCTGAAACCAAAACAACTCTCTCTGGGATGCGAGTGACAGAGACCAGGGTCAGCCCAACCAGCAAGAGAAGTCTGCCGCGGGTGCAGTTGGAACCAGGGCCCCTCGCCCTCCCGAACGTTCTCTGAGCACACACACTTGCAGGGCAAGGACATCTGCGGGCAGGAGACCCCCAGCCCCCAGTTGCCACTGAGACGACTTCACTTACTCCCTGCACGTACCCAGGGACTTACGCTGACTCTTCTGGAAACTAGGACTTTAAATAGAATTTTAAAAAGAAAAAACCCTCTGTTCTGCTTTTTAAAAATTCCCTTTTCCCCTTTTTACTTTCAGCAGAAGTAACCAGAGGAGAGTAGAGACAGGATGCGAAGGGAAGGCGGAAGGAGAGAGGAAAGGGGTCTCGGTGCTGAATGTGGCCCCGTCACCCCAGGCCTGCAGGGGACTGCCCCTGCCCGATGAGGGTCCTCACTGCCACCCGCCCCTGTGCCAGGCCCACGGTGGACACTCACTACTGATAATGAAAACAAGGCAGAAGCCAGCATCATCTGCAGCTGTTGTGCTCACCCCACTTTCCAGCCCTCTCACCCACCCTGTGGGGTTGCTGGATCTCACCCCATTTTACAGAGGAGGAAACTGAGGTTCAGAGTGGTTCAGTGACTTACTGTCAGATAGCAAGTGGTAGAGCAGGCTCTGACTCTGACTCTAACACCTGTGTGTTGGATCCCATGCCAGAGACTGCAAGTAAGTAGCCCTGGGCTGATTCCAGCCTATACATGTTTTGCTTGATTTGCACAAATGGGGCCTACTTAGTGTTTTAAATTTGATCATTTGTCAACATTTGACACTCAGAAGACTTTACATAAAATCTTACATTTCTGAATTCTGTAGAAAAATCACGACATCAGGCCCCACTGGGCCCATGTTTCTTCCTCCTGGCAATAACTGGCTGAGCTGGATAGCAGCTGACCCCTTTCCATCATACTCTTCCACCTAGCTGGACCCAGTCCTCACCATTCCCTATTGCTCCTCCAACACCAGAGACAAGAGTCAAAGGCCACTGTCCTCTTCCTGGTCCACTCCACTCACTCATGGTGTCCACATGGCCCTGTGGATAATGGACTTTGTGACTCTGCACTAAGCTACACAGCTTCATGGATAGACAGACAGAGGGATGGATGGAGGCATGGATGGATGAGCGTACGGATGGACACGAAGGGCTCAGTGGATCTCAGCTGCCTGCCCAGGAAGTAACCACAGACAGTGCCCCAGCAGCCTGTCAGCCAACTCACCAAGCCCTCACAGGCCCCAGGATGTCTGTCCTAACGAGGCAGCCTGCTCATTCCCTCCCCCTGAGACCCGGGCACCGAGAGTCCCCAGCACCACAAATGATCAGCCCCTCCTTCAGCAGTCCCCGTCTCACAGAGGTGGGGCAGAGAAGACAGACGTGGATTCAGAAATGAGGCGGACAAGTGCCTGGCCTGTGGCCAGTGCCCAGGACAAGGTGGCCACAATACAAGGGGGAAGTTGGGGAACTGTGGGCGGCAGACAGCCCATGTGAGCAGCTACCACAGTGGCCCCCACACTGGTGTGAGTTGAGATGGGAGGGGCCCAGCATCAGTGAGCAGAGCAGGGCCGCGGGCAGGAGCGGGAAGATGGAGAGAGGACGGATCTCGGATCTCGGGAGGCAGGAACACGCAGGGAGTGGGTGGGAGCAACAAGGAAGGGAGCGCCAAGGCCTAAGGGGCAGAGCATCGCCCAGCACAGCCTGGGCAGCCCGGAGGCGCTCCTGGTCTGAAAGCGGGGCAGCTGTGCGGGCGCCTGTGACAGCCGCAGGTGCGTGTCTCCAGATGCCTCGGTCACCAGCAGGGCCTACTCAGGAGTGGAAGCCGTTGTGGGGCTCATGGCAATGTTCCCTTCAGCCTTTCAAGTTCCTGACACGCTCATAATTTCTTCCTGCAGAACTGGGCTGCAGCTGTCCTTCCAGAAAGACAGAAGGCAGTGTGAGGAGGTACCTGCCCCTCCATTCAAGGACCAAAGCACCCTCCTCCTACAGAGCCCCTGCAGCCCTGAGGCCCGAGTCCACGGAGAGCTGCCCAGAAGGGCAGGAGATGGACTGGGCCCTGGTGCAGGCAGACACACTGTGTGGAGGCGCTCAGCCAGGCAGGTTCAGAGGTCCCTGGTGTCAACCAGTCCCAGGGGACAGGCCCAGTGGGCTCATCAGAGACCCGTGCATCAGCTAGACACCAACGCATAAATTGACAGCAAAAAATTCAGCTGCCAAGGGCTTTGTCCCCGTCTCTGTGGCTGCCATGTCCTCTCCCTGCGCGGTCATTGCACAGGAAGCACAGGATTGCTCAGAAGTTCTGGGTGAGACTGACTAAGGGCAAATGGCAACTGCTGACCAAACCCAGTGGCCTTGGTCCTTGAGCTACATGGTCCTGATGCCCCCTCTCAGAATGGCCCTGCCGTGAGGACCAGCAAGGCAGGCTGTAGACCACGGCCAGACCAAGGCCAGCCAGCGCTCGACTCTCACTGGTTGATCTCCCGTTTCTAACTGCCCTTCTGCCACACACGCTTTCTTCAGCTGGGTCCACGGCACCACCGTAGATGGATGGCAGGGTGTGACAATGACCATGTCTTCAAACAAGGCCTGGCACCAAGGCACTCACAGCATGTCCGTGGGGCATAGTCACATCAGCCTTCTCAGGTGTCCCATCCCTCGCAGGTCCTGGTCCTGGAGGGCGCACCCGGCACGCACGGGGTGTGTGCCCACCCTGCCAGCCACTCCTTCAGAAAGACGACCACCATTCTAGGCACATTTCATCAGTCTGACTTGCAGAGGGCCCACTTCCAAGTTCCAGGCAGGGGGGTGTGCAGTCACTGGTCATCACTGGTCACCCAGCAGGCAGGCTGAGCCCAGTTAGGCAGCGACACCAGCCAATGAGGAGGAACATCTTTTAAAACATTTCCTATTGAACCCTGACCCAAACAGCTTTAAGCTACCAGGGCATTCCTCCTCAACCTTGGCCCGCACAGGGAGCGGGGGCAGGACGCTTGCATGCACTGACTCAGCAGCTCAGGCCTCTGTGCCAGGGTTGGCCCAGCCTCCTGCTCTGCCCTCTCGCTGTCTTCTCCTGGGGCCGCCCACACCCCCAGTGGTCCTGCAGCATGCCAAAGGTTGAGAAGCACTGGCTTAGGCATTAACCCTTCTGCTGGGATGCACCCTCCAATTCTGGAACTTGCCCTGTGCTCAGCTATTCGAGCCCATGTGCCTTGTCTCCTACTCAGCTCTGCGGGGTGGGAAGACGGAGGCCTGGCCAGAGCCTCATTCCCCACCACCAGAGATCCATGCCCTGGGAGGCCTGTGACTGAGGCTGTACTCCTACTTCCCTTCCTCCTGGGGCCTCCCAGAACCCAATGCTGGCCAAGTGCTCCTCTGGGCCCCCAGTGCTTAGTCCTGAAGGGTGAGAAAGACTGAAGGGTAGACCAAGGTCACTCGTGGTCCTCCCCTAGCTATACCCTCTCTGGACCCCCATCCATACTCTGGGTCCACCCTGGGCTGAGCTTTCCCCATCTGCTCCTTCCACTCTGGAGAGAGATTGTAACTGGCTCTAAGAACAAATTTCAGTGAACCCTATTTTTTTTTTTTATAATATTCTCCCTAACTAACTACTTGAACTTTTGAGTTGTTCCTCAGAAATGGTAGATTTTCTGCAAGACAAAGGATTTGAGATTCTGAAGTGGGGGGCAGACTCCCTGAGCCAAGACTCACCAACACTCAGTGACCTGCCCCTGTACTTAGACCTTTGTTAATTTCTACACAATTTGCCCCATGCCTGCCGTTCCCTGTTAATTTCAACCCAGCTTGCCTAGGATAGCCCTTTGTTAATTTCCCCTCTTTAAAAAGCTAGTGGGAGAGATGGATTTGAGGCTGCTTCTCTATTCTCCCAACAAGCTGTCTTTGGTTTTAAAATTTGCTTTCTTCCTTGGCAATCCTCATTGTTTCGGCAATTGGTTATTCTATGCTGCAAGCAACCAGACCTAAGCCAAAACCCCCTCAGGGTTTCCATAACAAGATGTTCCACCTCAGGTGGAGGCTGCTTTTCTGGAAAGTTTGATTTTGAAAGAGCAGCCCGCTGAAGAAATAGATCACCAGTGGTAGACTATAGTGGTGGTGGTGGCATTTTCAAATTGATTACTGCTGGGACATAGGAAAGGTCTATGTTAGCTTGATGATATTATAACCTGGCCAGCATGCTGAATTCTCTTATTAATTTTAATCATTTGCCAAATAACTCTTGGGTTATCGAGGTAGAAGGTTGTAATATCTGCTAATAAGAACAGTTTTGTCTCTTCCTTTCAAGTACCTATGTATTTTATTTCCTTTCTTGGTCAAAAGAATGTGTATTTTAAGAGGTACACAGAGTGTAGGGTGGAAGGACAGTTTCTCTTCTCCTCCCCTGCTCACTCAGTCCCTCCCCTGGGAGTAGCCACTGTGGCCAGTCTCTTATGAGCCCTTCTAGAGACAGTCCACATGTGCACAAACACCTAAATATGTGCATTCTTTCCTTCCTCCCCACAAAAGTAGTCTTCCAGGTGTTTACTATCAGGTAACAGAACATTCCAAACTTAGTGGCAGAAAATGACAACCATTGTATTAAGCCATGGACTCTGGGCAAGGAATTTTTCAGGATTCTTGGAAGATGGTTTACCTCAGCCTCCAACCAAACCCGGGATCTCAACAGAAAGACCCTAATGGCTGGGGATGGAATTGCATGGGAGATCCTTCACTCATGTATCTGGCCCCTGTGCTGGGATGACCTAAATCCTGGCTATGGGACTATTAATCAGATGCCCCACATGTGGTCTCTCCAAGCAGCTTGGGCTTCCTCACAGCATGGAGGCCTCAGGTCTCAAGAGCAACTGTTTCTGTGAGCCAGGCAGAAGCTGCACTATCTTTTGTGAACTAGCTTTGGAAGTCACATAGAATCCCTATGGTCAAGATGGTCACAAAGCTCTAACAGGTTTCAAAGGGTGGGGCATAGACCTTACCTCTCGATGGGAAAAGCATCAGAATTTGTGGCTATACGTAAACCACCAGAGATATAATACTATGGCACTGTTATGTATTGTTTTGTGGGGGTTTTTTTGCTTAACAATACATCTTGGTGAGATAGATAGATAAACACACACACACACACATACACATACACTACATATGAGGCTTCCTGATTCTTTTTTATGGCTGCACAGTAATCCATTATAGGAATATACATACCTGGCTGATCCAGTCCATGTTGATGGGCCTTTGTATTACTTGCATTGTTTCCAGCCTTAGATATTACAACAGTGCTACAATGCATATTGTCAACCACACATCATTTTCCATGCCTGCAAGTATATTTAGAGGATAATTAAGTTTAATAGATGTTGCCAAACTGCTCTCCACCAAGGCTGCATGAATGATATGAGTGCATTATTGTCTGCATTAATTTTTTTATCCTTATCAATATGGTAGGTGAAAAAGTACTCCACTGTAGTTTGTTTTTTTATTTTCAGTTGTGGTAAAATGCATGTAACATAAAATTTGCTGTCATAATTGTTTTGAGTGTACAGTTCAGCAGTGTTAAGTACATTCACGTTGTTGTGCAACCAACTCCAAAACTGAAACTCTACACCCATTGTAAAACTACTTCCCATTCCCTCCTCCTCCTACCCCTGGCAACCACCCATCTACTTTCTGTTTCTATGAATGTGATTACTTTAAGAACTTCACTTAACTGGAATCATATAGTATTTGTCTTTTTGTGACTGGCTTATTTCACTGAGCATAATGTCCTCAAGTTTCATTCACATTGTATCATGTGTCTGAACTTCCTTCTGAAAATTCTGACACATGATACAACGATGTGAGTAATGTTCCCCTGTATGTGTAAGCCATGTTTTGCTTACCCATTCATCTTTCAGTGGACACTTGGGTTGCGTCCACCTTTTGGTTATTGTAAATAATGCTGATATGAACATGGATATTAAGTATCTCTTCCAGACCCTGCTTCCAGTTCTTTTGGGTATATACTCACAAGCGGAATTCCTCAATCATATGGCTATTCTATTTCTTAATTATTTGAGGAACTGCTATACTGTTTTCCATATCAGATGTACTATTTTACTTTCCTACCAACAGTGCACAACAGTTCCAATTTATCCACATCTTCCCCAACACTTGTTATTTTCTGGTTTTGGCTTTATTTTTGTTTTTTATAGAAGCCATCCTAATGGGTATGAGACGGTATTTCGTGTGATTTCGATATGCATTTCCCTAATGATTAGTGATGCCAAACATCTCTTCATGGGTTTATTGGCCATTTGTACATCTTCTTGGGAAAAATGCCTATTCAAGATCTTTGTCCATTTGTTAACAAAATTGTTTGGTTTCTTGTTGTTGAGTTGTAGGAGTTCTTTACCTATCTGAATATCAATCCCCTATCAGAATATGATTTGCAAATATTTTCTCCTGATGATTGCCTTTTCACTCTGTTAATTGTGTCCTTTGATGAACAAAAGTTTTTAAGTTTAGTGTAGTTCAATTTATCTATTTTTAGTTTTGCTTCCTGTGTTTTGGGTGTCATATCCAAGAAATCACTGCCAGATCTAATGTCAAGAATCCTTTCCATTATGTTTCCTTTCAAAAGTTTTATACTTTTAGCTCTTACATTGTGGTCTCTGGCTCATTTTGAGTGAATTTTTATATATGCTGTAAGATAAGGATCCAAATTCATTCTTTCGTGTGTGCATATCCAGTTCACAGCACCATTTGTTCAAAAGACTGTGCCATTTGTCTTGGTACCCCTATTGAAAATCATCTGACCATATATGCAAAGGTTTATTTCTGGGTTCTCCATTCTATTCCACTGGAATATATGTCTGTCTGTTAGCCAGTACCACATTTTTTTTTGATTACTGTAGCTCTGTAATAGGTTTTAAAATCAGGAGTGTGAGACATCCAACTTTGTTCTTTTTCAAGATTGTTTTGGCTACTCAGGGTTCCTTGAGATTCCATATGAATTTTAGGGTGGATTTTTCTATTTCTACAAAAAGAATTGGTATTTTGATAGGGATTGCATTAAACCCACTTTGGGTAGTTGTGACATCTTGGTGATGTTAAGTCTTTCAGCCTCACGAACATAGGTTGACTTTCCATTCACTTATATAATCCTTATTTTCTGTCAGTAACATTTTGCAGTTTTCAGTGTAGAAGTCTTTTGCCTCCTTGATTAAATTTATTCCTTAGTATTTTATTCTTTTTTATTGTATTGTAATGAAATTGTTTCTTAATTTCCTTTTCGGGTTGCTAATTGTTAGTGTATAGAAACAAAACTGACTTTTTTTATGTTGATTTTGTATCCTGTACCTTTGCAGAATCCATTTTTTAGTTCTGACAGTTTTTGTTTCTTTTTGTGGAGTCTTTAGAATTCTCTAGACATATGACCGTGTCATCTGTGAATAAAGATCATTTTACTTCTTTATTTCCAATTTGGATAGTTTTATTTCTTTTTCTTGCCTAATTGCTTGGCCAAAACTTCCAGTAATATATTAAATAGAAGTAGCTAAAGTAGCCATCCTCATCTTGTTCCTGATCTTAGAGGAAAAGTTTTCAGTCTTTCACCATTGAATATGATGATGTTAAGCTGTGGTCTTTTCAGGTATGGCCTTTATTAAGTTGAGGTAATTTCTTTCTGTTCCTAAGTGTTGAGTGTTTTCATCATGCAAGGATATTGCATGATGAATTTTGTCAAGTGCTTTTTCTGCATCAACTGAGATGATCATGTAGGTTTTTTTCTTTGTTCTGTTAATGTGGTATATTGTGTCAATTCATTTTCATATGTCGAACCATCCTTACATTCGAGGGATAAATCTCAGTTAGTCATAGTGTATTATCTTTTTAATGTTCTATTGAATTCTGTTTGCTAGTATTTTATTGAAAACTTCATTGTAGTTTTAATTTGTTTTTCTCTTACCATAAGTAAGGTTGGCCATCTTTCCAAATGTTTGAGTCCTTTGTATTTTCTTCTCTCTGAAACTGTTCATTTTACTTTTCGGCTGTAAGACATTTTCTTATTGCTTGATAAGAGCTCTGTACAATTTTGTTTATCTTTTTGAAAAACCAGCTTCTGGTTTTGTTGATCTTCTGTATTATTCTTCTGTTCTCAATTTCATTTAGTTCTGCTTTGATCTTTGTTATTTCTTTTCTTCTATTGGGATTGGGATTGGTAAGCTCTTCCTCTTCCA
>CAUYRT010041069.1:0-11924 GCA_963574885.1 Lepilemur ruficaudatus | reverse complement strand
GCCACTTCCCTGCAAAAGCAATTAAAAATCAAAGCATTGGCCTAGGGGAAAGGAATTCCTCAAAAACTGATTCATGTGATTAACTGTACACCTCGGTAAATTCACTTCGAATCATTTAATTGTACACTTAAAATGGAGTGTTTGTTGTATGTAGATACAGTTGGAGCACTATGTATGTACTCTATGGACTACTTTGACAGAGTAGGTTTTTGAATGTAACAAGATAAGTCAACTTGAGTAGTAATATATTTTGGGAAATCAGTTCACTACAAAGTGTGACTGTAAACATTGTACTGTAAATGCTTTGTAGTTTTCCCCCAATTAAAAAAAAAAAAAAGAAAATCAAAGCATGCTTTTGCTTAACTACAACAGATCTGAGAGACGCCAGGGCGTGTGCAGCCTACCGTGCTTCCTGGGGCCGAGCTGTGGAAGTGTTTCTCTCCATCTTCCAGAGAGAACTGAGACCCTCTTATCAGAGAACTCAGCTAGCACGGTAACTGCAGGTTGCTAGGTAATTCTGCACTTAAAAAAATATCAGCATCTAAAAGCACAACTACGAAAATAATGGCTGAAGGTTTGAGGAGCCCAGAGCCATCTCCGCGTTACATAATTAATCACGCAAATACGCGCACACAGGCCCTGCCCGGGCAGCTCTCAGCAGACCCAGCCGGGCCCCCACCCACCCCATCTGTCCGCCCAGGTGCCAAAACTCCGCTCCTGTGCGCCAGGGGCTCTCTCAAGGTCTCGGCTCGTCCTGATCTGACCCTCCGCTCAGCCTTCGCCTCCCCCGCCTGCCAATGCCTCCTCCGGGGGGCTGCACAGCCAGCTCACACCCCACCCCGGCCCTCCAGGCGCGGCAGCAGCTCCGTCTCCAGCGGCGACCTTTTCCCCGCGCACGCCAGCCCTTGCTCCGGCCCCATCCGCTCCTCTTCTTTCAGTCCCAGCCTGAACGGGGCCGTAGCTCACAAGGGCACAGTGGGGACGAGGCCCGCTCGGTCCCCCCCACCCTGCCCACGCCGTTTGAGGACTTGGCTTACGGTGCAGCTCCCGTTTCCGATTTCAGGTGTACCCGCCCCTCGAGAGGCCCAGAGCTGCACCCCGGGCCCTGGCTGACCTCGGAGTCTCCCCGACCTTCTGAAAGGGCTCCTGCCCCCAAACGGACCCCACACACACCTCAATTACCTAGAACCATCCACGAGCCAGGATCCGGCAGTC
Source organism: Lepilemur ruficaudatus (assembly GCA_963574885.1). Lineage (NCBI taxonomy): Eukaryota > Metazoa > Chordata > Mammalia > Primates > Lepilemuridae > Lepilemur > Lepilemur ruficaudatus. Next base: position 10,709 of record CAUYRT010041069.1, on the reverse strand, counting down.
AGCAAATCAAACCAATAGCCGGCACTACACTTCCTTACGAGCAGGAAAGCAAGGGACTCGCAGGGCTCCAGGCCAGGACCCATCCTGGACAATGTCCCACACCTTCCACAGTGAGAATCCCTGGGCAACTCCAGCTGCCTCTCTCTCCTGCCCTCCACCCATTTGTCCTGACTCCACTTACCTAAGCAGCATAAGAGACCCAAACATCTCACTAGAATTTTCACCAAGAAAGGCCACCAATGCCAAACCCCAATGGACTAAAAATATGCAACTAAGCAGAACATGCCACCTTCTACTGCATCCTAAAGGCAAGTTCTACAAGCAGATAATTGGAAACACCCCCCCACACAAAAACCCCGCTACGTTTTATATAAACTTGCCCCCAGAATAGTAACTTGCTAATAAAACCATATTTTTGTCCTAATTAAAACCATGCCAGGAAATCACCTGAAACTTGAGAAAAGAGAGAGACATCACTCCATGAAGTTCCTCTGCATCTAAAGAAGGTGCCAACTCACCACATCCTCTCATGCCCACACGTTTTGGGGGCTTCAGATGATTTTCCCCTTGGAAGAACCCGATCTCGTAAATATTAAACTACAAGAACCTCTCTTCCAAACAGCCTTGCTTTGCAGCATGCCTCTGCCGGGAGGGACACGGGTTGCGGAGAGAGAGCTGGTCTGAGCGCTGGCTCCCCACCTACTCCTGGCACCCGCGAGGCCCAGAAGCAAGAGAACCCTCTCCCGCCTGCTCCCCAGCGGCTGGAGCCACCTGCATCCTCCCAGCCAAGGGGCCGATTCCCAGGGGAGGGCAGGACTCATCGAAAGCAGGTGTGGAGCCCTGGCGTAACCAGACTAGCAGGTTGACGGGCAACTCTGGGAAGGGTGGTTCCACTCCCACCCGGAGGTGGCGGCTGAGTCAACCCTGCAGCCATCGGAGCAAAGGAGGGGAGGTCTCAGTGACAGGTGGAAAGAAGTCCCCAAGTGACCAAAGAATGCTGCCTTTAGGGCCTAATCTCCAAATTCCATCTGGAAACAAAATCCCATCACCTGGTTCCACTGAGAAGGGTGCGACCATGGCGCCCTTGCCCAGCACACAGCACCCCAGGAGACCCCAGCCCCCGCCTACAGCGGGGACGGTGGCAAGGCCACCTTCAGGCTTCGGTCCTGCAGCCAAGCAGCCTGGCTTCATGGAAAGGGCCGCTGGTGACGTCTGTCATCCTGGCCACACTCACACCTGTGGAAACTGATAGCTAATCGGCCTCATAAATGTGACTTAGCCAAATACGACGCCAAGCCCTTGACGGCTCACAGGGAGCGGGGCCTGGCTAGTTTGTGTCCTCGCGGTCAACCCAGGCAGAAGCAGTACACAGAAACTGCCGTCAGGTGGCCCTCCGCCCTCCCCGCGTGGCGCTGATCTGGAACTATGCAAACGATTCCAACAATGTGTCCACAAAGTGAATTTCGAGAAAGTAAATCCATCCTAACACACCGGGTCAACACTGCGAGCAGGAGAGCACCCAGGGTCTGGCCGGCCCCTCTCGCAGGACAGCAGACCCCTTCTCACCCTCCGCAAGCCCCTCGGCAGCTCCCGCTCCTTCCCCAACCAGCCTCCTCGGCCTCCCTGGGCGAGCTGGGAAGGTAGCCCGGGCAAGGAGAGAGGGGGATATAAGGCCTGTCACCTGGAGGACCTGGCTCGGCAGCCACCTGTGACTTGCACAAGCCACACCTGCACCTGTCAGATGGGGTGCTCACCTGCCCTGGTGCTCACCTGCCCGGGTGGCTGGGCTCTGTATTCTCTGTGTGGTGGCTTCTCGGCCCCTGACCAGCTGCGGGGGTGACCACGATGATTCTGGGGAAGGCGCTAGCCAGAAAAGCTGGTCCGCTGGTGGCTGGGAGCGGGGACCAGGAAGGGTCAGGGTGTTGGGGCAGGAAGAGGGGCTGACCCTCTCGGAGGGCTGAGCTGCCCCGACGGGAGCCTGCCTTCCTCTCAGGACTCTCCCACCCCTGGGTCCCCAGGGCCCCTGCTACCACTGGGCCCAGACCGCTGGGGGCACCAGCTCACTCTTCCAGACATAGGGCCAGCCCCATGGGCTACGAGATGAGGGTCCTGCAGGTGCAGGACCCTTCGTGAGGCATTAAAGTGAGATTCACACCCAGGAAACCAAAGTCAGAAGCAGCACCTACTTCCAAGAGCGGCCAAACTGGAAACCCGTCCTGATGGCCAACTGCCCCAAATCACTCCTTGGATTGTTCCAGAAACCTGAGTCTTGAGACCTGCTTTGTTCTTCGGTGTCTGTCTCTAGTTTCCAAGTCTGACCTGACGGCTTGAAAAACGCCCCTTGCACACGCCTGCCCCGGCTTCATTTCCCCAAACCCGAGTGTCTCTGGGGCCAGGGGCTTTCCTGGGCCCGGACGGGACACAGTGGGGAGGGTGCGGACCTCACGCAGGGCACTCGGACCAAGGGACAGGCGCAGCACTGTGCTGACTCAGCATCTCACTCAGAGCAGCAGAAATAAACGTGGTTCACACCAAAAAGTCCCAGGGCCTAAGTAAGCACTGGTCACCAGCCCCAAAACACAGATGACAAAACCGTGCAGGAGAGAGCTGGAGCAGGTGAGAGTGGGCCAGCTCGGAGCGCTTCAGAAAGGGGGAGGCGTGCCCCTCCCAGCTCCAACACCCACTTCGCCCCAGGAGACACGGTCTCCTGGGCCCAGGACAGCCACAGCTTCCATCTGCAGCCCAGACTTCTGCCCCCCGCCAGGGCCAACTGCCCCAAAACCAAGCTCTGCTTTACCTCCTGGACGTCTCTGCACCTGAGGCTTCCTGAACCACCTGCCCTCCCTGTGGCTCAGGCCCTGAGGTCCCTCACCACCCACGGGCATCACTGCTTCCTCTGCCAAGGGCCCCCAAGAGGCAGGAGCCTCCCCCTGGCCCAGCTCTTCTCTGGCCACCGCCCCTGCATGCCCCACCCCACCCCCAGCATCCCTGCACATACCTGATCCCTCACACCTGTGAGCATGCATACCTGCCCTGGCCTGGAATGTGGTTATCATCTCCCACCCCACCCTGCCCGGACCACTTCCACCTGTCCTTCCACAGAAACAATGGCATCAGCCCGGCAGACAGAGCTGCAGGAGGGGACAGTGTGGCACAGGGCAAGGGTGCACAAGGAGCAAGGGGCGGGGAGGCTGGGGCATGTCCGGCGAGTTGGTGGCTATCATCGAGACCCTGGCTTCTAGCCAAGCATGAGCTTAAGGGTGCCCATTACATTATTAAATAACTAAATAAACATACAAAAGAGAACCATGCAGGGACCAATGATGGCACCATGTCATGGCCCGAGGACAACGAGGTATCCCATTCTACACTCTGGAGCCGCGAACAGTGAAGACTCAGCCGCAAGCCTCCCCTCTGCAAAGGCCACCCCAGCGCCGGGCACCCTGCCGCGGGCGTCGGCCACATTCGACAACGCGGGCCCACCCGTGCCTGCTCCCACGGGCACGGCTGGGGGGTCCACCACAGGCCACGTGTGTGGCAGGCCCAGCCGGTAAGAGGCATGAGCTTCTGCCCCACTGCAGGTTCGGGGACGAGGGACCGGGCGGGAGAACCAGCCATGGCTCATCGGGCCTCGAAGTCAGAACTTACGACGACTTTTTCAACGTTTCCGTAGCATTTACCTTTCTGCTGTTGGTAAAGACAAAAGGTCCGCAAACCCAATCACCGTCAACGAGGTTCCTCCGGTGCCACTTAAGCAAACCCATCATTCTCGAGCGTTTGAGAACAGCAGAGATAAAACCAATTCCTTTTATGTTTTCGTTCAAATGCCTTCTCTTTTGAAAACCCACATGGAGAGTTCTAATTTAGGTTATGTTGGTGAACAAAAATAATCACGAGTGGGGCTTTAAATCTTCTAATTATACAGAATTTAGGACAAAACATTCATGTAAGTGATTCCGAAATACTTTATAAATAGGTCATATAGGCTCTTTTTATTGCCAAAATTATTAAACTCAACGCAGCAGAGTCGGTTGCCACCAACGAGGCAGGACGCCAGGCGCTCCCCACACGGTGCTGGCCACGTCCCGGAAGCGCAGGGCGCGGGTCCCCGCCAAGAACTCTGCTGGCCTCGAGTGCGCCAAAGCCATGGCAGGACTAGTCAGCACCACTAAGCCACGGAATCCAGAGGCTCTGGGGCTGAAGCCCCGCTTCTGCAGGCGCATGGACTCGGGTCCTCCCCGGGCTGATGCAGCCGAGTGGTGAGAACACTCGGGAAACTGCGCAGAGCCCGTCCCGGCGGGGAGACTGAGCACATCGCACAGCCGCGGCGGGGCCTCCTCGCTGTGACTCAGGGCAGGCAGCTGGCTTCACTACTTTTAATCAGACAGCTAAGTAGTCAATGATTTACAAATACACGCTTCCCCCACTTAAAAGAAGCACACATATTTGTCAATTAAGTCAGCTGGGGAGAGAGCAGTGGGCGCACCCATCCTCAGCACTGCCCACCCCAGCCCTGGTGGCCCTGCTGAGCTGGGCCTCAGGGACAGGATCTAGATTTGGGTGACCGGTATCATCTGGCTCCCCTAGAATGTGCCACGATGCCCTGGACATCTGTGCAGGGCCCTCGGCCAAGTGCTGGGGACATGGGGATGGACGGCGGCCCCGCCCCGTGAAGCCTGCAGCTACGGGAGGGCACGGCAGCCGAGTCAGACCTGGGCTGGCCCCAAGCTCCGTCAATGCCACCAACGACCCTTGCTGACTGCCCCGGCCAACTGTAGAGTGCGGGGCTGGGAGCACGGCCCTTCGGGGTGCGAGCCGGCCTTTGGCAACTGCTATCAGCCTCCGCCTTGGTAGATCTGGGGTGCAAACCAACAAACTCCGTTTTCTGATGTAGCAGTAATGTTAACTTTCTAAAACTCTGGTGAGAGAGTTTAAGATTAAGAGGGATCTTCCAATCACGGGCTGGACCCCTCACACCTGCCTAGGGCTGCCCCTGGGGCTCCTGCCTTCTCCAACTGTTTCTGTAAACTGGAAACCTTCACCATCCTCAGCTGTAGAGTGCGGGGCTACAGCTGACAATGTTGTGGACTCTCCCCCATCCCACTCACCTGCTCCTACCCTCACCCGTCCCTGCGGCTGGTGGCCCTGGGCTTCTCCCCGCCCATCTCCCTCCGCCAAGCCACCACAGGGCGCTCACCACTCAGTACCTTCGCAGCTGCCTGCAGCTCTGGAGGAAACACAGACTAGAAGGAAAGGTAGTGGGACAGACCCGGCCACCCCGACTCAGCCCCCCATCTGTCTCCCAGCTTCCCAGTCAAAGCTTCCCACCAAGAATCTCAGCCCAGCATGGTCTGATGCCCCCAGAGCCACCATAGCCAGACTCTGGGCTCAGCTCCCCCGGACTCAGAGGAACCAAGGGTATGAGGTCATTCAGGCTGCCCAGTGGCTGGTGCAGATGCGGGGAGGGGCGGGGGGGGGGTTCCAGGGTGGCCACCAGCCCACAGTGAGTGGGATGTCCCTGTGCTGTGCAGTCACAGCTCTCAGGGATGACCATCCTGCAAGACAGTTACGGAAATTAGAGACAGTGCAGTCTCCCATCCGCACACATGCCAGGTCAGGGGAAGGGTCCTGGGGATGGTCGTGGGGGAGGGGCTCATGGAGGGGACCCTGGGAGCTCGGACAACCCGCAGGTGGAGGAAAGTGCACAGGTGTAGGAAGGTGCATGCAGGAGGCCTCTCTGAGGGCTGAGGGAGGGGGCCACCAGGCTGCTGGGATGGGGGGACACTGGTCCAGGCAGAGTGCAGTGGGGCCCTCAGGGTTGCACACACAGAGTGGAGTGGGTCACCCTAAAATCTGGGCAGTGTAAGAAAAACCAGTGTCCACCCATGAGGCTCCCGGGTAGATGACTGAGAGAAGACAGCATTGATCCTTCAAAATACTTAAACCAAAAAGAGTGGACTCGTGGGGCAATGACCAGGCATGTGGTCACAGGTAGCCGCACTGGGGCCTCTCAGGTGCCCACTTACTTGCACAGTGGGGGCAACACACCCCCTTTTCTGGGTTGCTGTGGGGGTGGCACTGCCCCCATACATGCCCTGGCCCCAGCAGGTGTTCAGATAACAGAACAGCAGCTCCCACACCCTCTCCCCAAACCAGCCCAGCCCCCACTGGGCCATCTGCCGTTGGGCCGTGTGAGGCGGAGCCCAGGGTCCAGGCTCCCCCAACTAAGGGCTCTGGCTTGCTCCCTTTAACAAGGCTCCAGGACTTTGGGGAAGTCGGCAGGACTGGAGGGACATCGGGACAAGGTTTCCCAGCTGCAGAAGGGTCCTCCGGAGCCCCAGTGGAGCCCCAGGAGTCTGGCTCCATCAGGCAGCACCTAGAGCCCCCCAATGGGCACGGGCTGAGCCCCTGCTGTGCACCAGCCCCTGCCCAGTGTGCTGGCTACAGGCTGCAGTCACTGCTGGGTCAGCACTGTACACAGGACATCGCAGTGCTTAGGGAGCTCTGCTGTCCCCAACCTTGGCCCCACGCAGGAGAAGAGAAGGAACGCTACAAGAGACTTGGTCACCAGCCCCAGGCCCACCTAGACACGGGCCCCTTTCCTTGCCTCACTACACCTGGCCACCTGCAGACATGGGCAAGAACAGTGTACTCACCCATCAAGGGCCCTCCTGAGAGCCAGAGGGCTGCCCTCGGCCACAGGGAGCCAATGGGTGCCCGCTGCACCCACATGCCTGGTTGGGTGGAAGGACGGCTGACCTGGGCTCTGTCCCTGCTGACCCGCAGGCTGCCCACTCGTCGGGTGGGGGCAGTGATGCTGGAGGTCCCTGGGACTACCCGGACCCACCCTGCCCCATCCCAGCACCTGCTCTGGCTGCAGATGGGCCTGTGGGGGGTTGATCCCCAGGGCCCGCCCACGTGACAGTCACAGGTCTAGATGTCTGGCTTACAGAGATGCTCAGACAGCCCACGTGGAGCCCGACATTGCCTGCCCAACCTGGTGGTTCCAATTAGAAGCCACCCACTCCCCCACCTGCTGTGTCTTCCTGACCATACCCTGAGCCCTCCCTGCCACCTAGGTCTTTTGCCACCAATTCCACGATGGCGGTGAGTCTGCCCAGAGCAGGGAGAACCAGGAGCCCCCAGCACACCTCCCTCCCCCCAGCACCACCACCCCTCCCCAGCACCATCCCCTCCCCAGCACCATCTTCCTCCCCTGGCACCATTCCCCTTCCCCAGCACCATCATCTCTTCCCCCAGAACCATCCCCCTCCCCAGCACCATCATCCCCTCCCCCAGCACCACCATCCCCTCCCCCAGGACCATCCCCTCCCCCAGGACCATCATCCCCTCCCCCAGGACCATCCCCTCCTCCAGCACCATTCCCCTCCCCCAGCACATCCCCCTCCCCCAGCACCATCATACCCTCCCCCAGGACCATCCCCTCCTCCAGCACCATTCCCATCCAGCATCAACCTCCCCTCCCCCCAGCACCACCCTCCCTGCAACTCTGCCCTTTGCCCAGAGGTCCTGGCGGTTGACTCATATTTCACTTCCTCAACACCAAACAGGCTCAGTGGTGGCTGTCACACATCTGCCACCTCCCCTGTGGGGCAGGCTGGGCTCTAAGGACTGGCAATGACTACTAGTAAATCCCACTCTTTAACTCCTACGTTAGGTCCAGCACCTTTGGGTCCACGACCACCCCCAGCAGCCCACCCAGGAGCTATGCAAGCTCAATATCTCTCTCCCTCCCTCCCTCCCTCTCTCCCTCTCTCTCTCTCTCCCTCTCTCCCTCTCTCTCTCTCTCTCAGATGCTTACACCGCATTTCCACCTTCCGACTGAATACTTCTGTAGTGACTCGCCCATCGCCCGCACTCTTAAGCAGGGGCTGCCGAACAAACCATCACCTGTCTTCCTGATCTGCGATCTGCCTGCTCTGTGCTCCTCCCATACCACAGGGCAGAGCCTCGTGGCACCGCTGACCCCCATCCGGCCCTCCTGCCCCTGCCTCGCCCTGGCACACCCTGGGGTGACGTGTGCCCTCCTGCTGCTCACTCGTCATCAGAGCCCTGACCGCCCCCTGGACTGCACAGGAGAGGGGCTGCAGACACCAGGAACCGGGCACAGAAACTGGGCTGTCGCTGGCACAGGGCCCCAAGGGAACCTCCCCTCCCAGGGCTGATGGGCAGGTGTCACTCTGGGCTCTTGGAGGCCTGCCCCCTCCCTGCCCCCAAGCACTTGAACCTGCTGGTTTCACTTCTTGGCGGGAGGACCTTCGAGATGATTCACCGTCCTCACTGCGCCTCAGCAGTGGCTGGGGACAGGATCACCTTCTCCTCTGGCTTAGGACCCCTCCCCAGATCACTGGCTCATCACAGCCCAGCAGGACCTGTTGAGAGCCCCTAGGGGCAGGGCCTGAGCCACCACATTAAGATCCTGCGTAAAATGAGCACATGAGTGCAGAAGGGCCAACAAAGCCTCCAGCCCTCAGCGTCTGGGCTGTGCGCAGCTCCATGGCGGACAGCTACAGACTGGTTCTTTCAAAGTGGGAGTCTGGGTTTGTGACATGGAAGGCTTGTGTGTGTTTTCTGAAGGCACTGGAGTTGCTTCAGAGTTTTAAATGCCAAAACCACCCCCCCACCCCAGGAGGCCAGGGCTGATCCTCGACTCCCTGTGTCTGCAGATTGGGATCCCAAGTGCCCTCTGAGCGGCAGTCCAGCCCCTCGGCTGCAGGGCGGGAAGACAGGACCGTGCAGGGCCTCACTGGCCAGCCAGGCTCACTGGGTGCCGCTTTCCCCGGCAGACTGGCAGGGACTCCACACCTCATGCCCCAGTAGTGATCACCAGGCAGGAACCAGAAGGAGACAGAGCCTCTCCAGGCCAGAGTCACCCTCCGACTGCCGTACAGGACCAAGCAAGAAAGAGCTGATGGGGCCCAGCAAGGACTGGGAATAGGGGGATGAGGGGGCAGAGGGTGGGGCCAGGAAGGCAGCACACCAGCCCCAGACGGGCCACACGGGGCAATGGCAGCCCCAGCTCCTCAGCCTCTGCTCTGGGCCCCCGGCTGGGCAGAGCCAGGAAAGCTCTACTCACCTCCTGGGACACAACCCACAGGACTGGGGGAAATATGGGGGTCATAGGAGGTCCCAGCCCCACAGCACAGAGACAGGACCTTCAGGAGATGCAGCTGGGGTGCACAGGGATCCATGTGTCCCACCACACCCAGACACGTGGCCAGAACCCTAGTCCTTGGCCCAGAAGAGCTGTGGGCCCACACTGGATGGGTCTCCTGGAGCCTCAGACACAGACTGACCTTTCACAAGCTGACCTCACAGGCCCCACGCCACACAGAGCTTGGTCCTAGGGGTGGGCTTGGTGGCCCAAGGCCTCACCCAGCCTGGCACCCCTCCCTATTCCTGTGTCCTGCAAACGGGCTCCATGACCCCCTCTGACCCCTTCAGCAAGCCCTCCTAGACCTATCTCCAGCTGGGTCAGGCCCCTGCCCATCCACTGGCCCAGCCTCCCTTCCACATGTCCTGGGGGCAGAGGCATCATTCAGCATCCTCAGGTCCAAATCGAACATGTGAAGAGACACACACTGCCCCACACAGGAGCAGCTGAACACACGGCAAGCGTGTGGGCAGAGCTGAGGTCTTCCAGGCAAGGGCCCCCAGAGAGGGGTGCTGTGGCCGGAAGCCTCCTGGCTCCTCTCAGAGCCACAGCGCCACCGACACGAGGCAGCAGAGATGGAGTATCCACTTTTCCCAGAACTTCTCACGGGGGCCTGAGCCGCTCGGGCTTGTAAGCTTTCCTGGCATGAAAGACATTTACCAAAAGGCAAGCGCGTGCACCTTCGCTGCTCTGCAGAACGTTTCAAAGGCTGCCCCCTGCCAAGGTCCAAGTTGAGAGGCGGAGAGGAGACAGGCCCGGCCAGGACCCGAGTCAAAGATGCGTCTGAGCTCTGAAGCATCCTGCCGGCAGCCTTTCTCCTCCCTGCCAGACGGGCCGGGCTGCCAGGGAGCACTCAAAGTCAGCCCCACTCCACGTCTCAAAGGGACGCCGAAGCCTGTGCCCACCCCGCAGTGGCCGGGTGACTAAGCACAGCAGGGAGGGCCCGTTCCCCTGCAGCCCCTCCTCTCTCCCCTCTGGGACGGCTGGCTTGAGAGGCACTCGGGTCCATAACGCTGCTTCCTCAGGGGAGCAGGCTAACAACGCTGACCCCACCGTCCTCGAGCGCCAGGATGAAGTAAGTGACAGCAAGTGGCAGCAGCCTGGCTTCCTGTTGCTGGAATAGACACTTTCTCGTCACCGGGTTAGCGTTCACCACCGGCGTGAACCCCCGTGTCACTTCACGCAGGTACGGCAGGTCACACGCAGAGGTAATTACAGACACGCACGTACACACAGGTCGGTAATCACGCCTGTCCTTCCCTACTGTCAGCTGAGGGGCCTGGAAGCAGTGACCCGGCAGTGAGGCCCGCCCAGCACCCAGCCCTGGCTCCCGACCCATCCGCCAGGGAAGGGCTGATCCCAGGGCCAGGCCAGGGAATGTGTGGGACGAGCCCGGAGCATCTCGTGGGGCCAGAAAGTCAGGAAATGTCAGATCACCCGCAGCGCTGGGCGTCACAGGGCCCCCATGGCCAAAGCTGCGACAACTGAGCAACAAAATGAACAAAGCAACACTGTATTGTACCCAAAGTACAGA
>CAUYRT010041065.1:0-14950 GCA_963574885.1 Lepilemur ruficaudatus | reverse complement strand
AATTTACCATTTCAAGAAGAGAATTAATATAGTGTAAAATCACCTTCAGGTAAATCATATTTTTAAATTAAATAACCTCTATGTAATAAAATGGTAGAAAATAAAATAATTGAGAGTCTTAGTGCAGAATATGGCATTTCTTCTGAATTACTCTTTGGAATTTAAGTATACTGTCTCGGGAGGCAGAATATTATAGTTGGGAAATCACAGACCCAAACATTGGCTTTACCACTGCTCTGTGAACTTGAGCAAGTGATTTAACCTCTGAGATACTCAGAAACTATGTATCCCATTTCACTGGTGAGGAAGCTACCGGACTAGCTTGTCAGAAAGAGGGGGTGAGTTAGGCATGACAAGAACCTGGTAGGTTTATTCTACAGCATTACAGCTTAGGAGAAAGAAGAAGAAAGCAAATGGGAAGCCAGTCTCCCTAATGAAAATGAGTGAAGACAAAACCCCAACTAATACAACTTGGGAAGAATGTACTATTAGAAATTTTATAATTTAACATTATTTATTTAAGACATAATTTACAATGTATATTGACTGTATTTGACATGGGGTTTCTTCCAAGATATGCAATTTTAACACTGATGTATATTATGGGAAGGTCAAATACATATGCAATTTTACCAAATATTGTCTCCACACTGATTCTGTCACTACTTTCACTCTGTTTTACTTTCCCTCTTTCAACTATTACTGACTCTTGGTTTTCTAATTTTTGGTTTAATCAGACTTCTAATCTTTTAGATTTGGTTCTGTAATCATACTACCAAGTTTATTTATTGAAGCACAAATGTATGCCAACAATATGGTAGCTGTGTATTTGTTCTATATTTTATTTTTACAACTGTATTTATTTGTATTATTTTACAGACATTGATATGCCAACATATTTTCTAAAGAATCATTTCCTTTGGAAACATTTAATTGTTCAAATAAACTTTCAATTGATAGTGTCTTTTTAGGAAAAAATTAAAAACCGGACTGGGAAGCATATGGAAAAAACTATGCTTTATCCTATTCATGCATGTAATGGAATATTTGTCAACAAAATGTATATTTCACATTCAAAAATAATACATTTATATATAGAGATAGATATGTTGAGTTACACTGGTTTATGATTTTCACAGCTCTTTCACATAGAGCAATGCTGCAAAATATAAAATGCAAAGATTCTTTTCAATTTTCTCACAAATAGTGACATTGCAGTTTGCAAAGTTTGGTGTTTGGCACCAAATCATGCTTGAGGAAAAACTGGAGGCATGGCTAGAAGTCTAGTATTGAGTTTTGAGTCCAGTCATACGGCCTAAAAGTCATTTTGATAGCAGATGATGAAAGAATTGGCAATGATAGACCTGCAGACTCTCAAAAAAGCACCAGTTTAGCCAATATGCCTAAATATGTCCATGGGTCTCCTTGTTTTAACATTCCCACAAGAGACGCTGGTAAGTGTTCCTGGGAATGACCTAGGGCTGCTATGTGGATAAATTCTTATCTCACAGTTGCTGTAGGAAAAGTGAAAGATCCAATTACAAAGTCTGGAAGATTTCCTATAATTAGTGGCTATTATATTAGTTTTGCTTATGATGTAACACAAAAGACAGGAAAAAAGGAAGAGGAATTGCTGTTTCATTTATTATTTTCTTAATTGCTTTTTTACTAACAGCTTGTGTCTCAAGGAAGCCAAGCCATAATAATTTCATCAATAACATTAACCTGTCATTTCATTCAGGAAATATGAAGAAGATTAGGTCTTAATGTTGAGAACACTAGGAGATTCTGGTCTCTTACATTGTCTTGTAAGCATACTTGCACAGTAACGTGGTCAGTACAGAGGAAATGTCACAGACCTATATTCCTCTGTGTGCGGCATAAATATTTGTCAAAGTATTAAATAATAACTAAGTGATGATTGTGTATACTATGCTGTTCCGAAGTCTTGTCATGGTAGTATCATACCTGATATTTGGGAAATTATGATGTCCTACAAATAGAGAAAAGAAAATCACACAAACATACATGAACACATATGTATAGATTATGTAATATGAATAATACACTGTATTTACTTTAAAATGGTTTTAAATTATTGGGTTATTTCAGGTTTGTGCAAAAAGCACAGGTGACTTCATTAAAAAGCATTTAATTGTACACTTAAAATAGAGTAAAGGCATGATATGTAAAGTATACTTCAATAAAGAAAAAAAACATTACATTGTACCCCATAAATATACACAATTATTATTTATCAATTAAAAATAAATGAAATAATAAAGATTTTCAAAATTTTTTTAAAAAAGCACAGGTGACTTCAATTAGTGGTAGGACGAGTCTATTCAATGGATGCCATATAAACATGTTCCTGCTTGGTCACTTTTTGATACAGTAGGCCAATCATGGCTCCTACAACGTGCCAATGGTCAGTTAATGAAGTAGCTTTCCTGCCTTTCCTTAAGATGATAGATAATTATAGGATCATGTTTTCAATCCTTATCATTAAATGTCCCAAATATCATGGCTTTAAGCATAGTGTTGTTCACTTTTTTTTTCTTTTTAAGATTAGTCCATTAGAGTCAGAGAAGATTTTTTACTTAATGTTTGGAGTCTCTGATTATTTTTGATCACTCATTCTTACCAGCAAAATAAAAGTAGTAATAATAGAGTATCACCTAATTCATGAATTTATACATTTGATAAATATAAAGTATCTACATGTGCAACTGTAAACACATTATGTGAATTAAAAAACACACAAAATGGAAACTTTTAAAGACAAGAATGCAAAAAAGCTCTTTCAGAATCTTTCTTAGGTATACATATCCAACTTTGGAGACCACAGATTATGCCCTTCATATACATCCACCCCAAACCTTCCCTGGAGAACTCAGGCAAACATGTCCCTATCCACTGATACCTTCTTGCTGCAAAAATGCTTTTAGCACATAGAGTTCAAGAGACTTTAAAACTAGCATTCTTCTAACATCAGATAATTTGGAATGTCTTCTGCATAACATCTTTCTAGAGCCTTTAAAATTAACTAAATAATATAGTGCAGGTGAAAAGTCTTATTTATATGAAATGATTATAGGGCTGAGTTTTCTTGATGAGGTGAAAAAGTTAACACATACTTTTTTGTCATGTATTTTGCTGGTTTTACGGGAAAAAAATTATAGATTTATGATAACTCCTTTAGAATTCTCATTGATGTTTTATTTCAAAAAGAAAACAAGGAGTAAATCCTTCACATAGAAAACTCCCAAGCTTTTAGGAGACTTTACATTATGTCAATATTTTTATGAACTGGGAATGTTTGCATTTTCAAAAAAGAAGTTTCTAATTGATGAAAAACACCACTTGTCTGTATGCCTTTTCTGAGAAAAAGAAAAAGTTAAAAACAATCTTTCTTTTTTTCCAAGAATTATTCTACATGTCTCAAAGTCAAACAAGAGGAAGCCTTTGTGTTTTTTTGGAATACAGCATAGTATTAGGAATTATGAGGCAGACAGACCTAGGTTTGAATTCCAGTTCTGTCATTTCCTGGTTGGGTGTGATGACATGTCTTTACTTCCCTAAGCCTCATTTACAAAGCGGGGGTGGCAATTATGCCCATCCTCATTATATTATTGTGCATATTACAATAAATAATGCATAGAAATTATGTATTTTATGTAGATACTTTATAATGTAAAGTGCTTATAGGGGCTGAAAACAAGAATTACTCAATAAACGTTAAATCTCAAAATGCTAAGTGGCAATTCTATACTTGTGTGAGATAACTCAAGGGTCAAGGAGAATTATCTGAAAGTATAACATGTCTTTCCATGGAGAAATGCTAAGTGTTCCTACAGGTATCCAACCCATTATATTAGCCGCAGCGGCATCATATTCCAGTCAACCAAACTGAAGTGGCACAGACAAGTGCCAGATTGAAAAATTATTATGTTAACCACATCACATTACCTAGAATAAATGAAGCATACACTATTACCATACTTTGATATATTTTTAACTTTGTAAATATATTTATAAATATTTTAACTTTATAAGGCTTTGCAGTATCTGCTATTTCATTTGCAGCTAAAAACACTACACTGCTGAAAAAGATACCATTAGCTATCACCAAGGAGTCAACACCAATGTGAAATATGAGAAACCACAAAGTCAAGTCTTTGTTGAGATGGTATCTTATGAAACTAAGGACTCGTCATTTTTTTACATTAGCTTAGAAAAAAATGTCCTTCTAGTCATATGTCATTAGAATCATTTAACCCTAGAAGAGCACTGGGCTTGCTCAAACAAACAAACAAAAACAAAAATAAAAACCAAAAAAAAAAACCTAAAAAACAAAACAAAAGAAAAAAAACAGAGAATAAATTTTAAGATCTATAGGAGCTGTATAAATAATCATCGTACTGGCAATTCATCAGTATATGTTAGACCTTGTGTAAAAGCAAATTGAAATTTCCTGCTGCTATGGTTTTTCTTTCTGCCACAAATAATCTGATTTATTTTGAAACTCCTTTTAGTGATCCTTTTCATGAGTGTTTTCTGGAAAGCCACCTAAAATCCTCTGTGCAAACAGGAAAAAAACAGTCAAGATGACAAACTAAGAGATGGAAATTTCCATCACTGATGTCAACAGCTGTGCCTTTAAATGAGAAAATCCAAAATACATGCAAGGAGAAGGTCACTAACCATAAAATACTCTGCCCTGATGTGAAGCAGCAGTGAAGTCAGAAAGCATTTGAATTACGTCCTTTGTTATCTTTGCAAGCAGCTTTTTCTCAAGGCACCGAATGGAAGCTTTGACCACATTTCAGACCTCATAAAATCGATAAATTAGATTTGAGCTGATTTTATTATGAATACACCCCAATTACTCCAGGAGTTAAAATATCACAGCCTCTATGTAAGATGGGCATCCAGTGGCCTCAACAGAAAGTTCAGCTAATCATCCATGCGGGAGACCAGCAGGCAAATCACCGCTATGTAACATAAATCTTGATTCAGTGGCGCTCAATATTCTTTCTTAGAATCTCTTTTCTTAGAATGTCTTTAGGACATTTCATGACAAAATTAGTACTGACTTGTGGTGTGCCTAACTTAGAAAACTGGCCAGTGATAAGGGAGCTTTCATAACGCTGTAAAGGCCATCATGAGAGAATATGATTTCTTAAAGTTGGTGGCAGTTGGTTGTGCTAATAGTTATCTTGAAAACTAGTTAACTTGAAAACTAGTAGTTATCAAGAAGCTACTCTGTGTTAGATACTGTATAAGAAATGTGATTTTTTTCAGCAACACTAATAATGTGTTATTATCCTCATTTAAATTTATGGAAACTTAAGAGATGTTCATTTTGACACTGCAAGAGGTGGGCAGAGGCAGGCTTAGACTCAGCTCTGCCTCTTGTGAAACTTTCACCATGCTGAGATTGGGGACTCTTGAAAAAGAGGAACAAATCTAGGAAAAGACGATAATTGACTGACATAAAGTAAGTTTACAGGAAAGCTCAATAGAAATAGTTATTTCAAATCAATATAGGTATGAATAACAAACAAACAAAAAACAGGCATATTTGCCAGAAGACCCTGCTGAAGGTGAAGGTATTTGTTGCTTTTCTTCCTCCTAAGCTCCCAAAGTTCTAAGTTGCCATAATTCAAATGAGGATTGTAACCTGGGTTACTTTTCCCTATTCCCACCTCCTCCCCAAATAAACTAATGGTGCCTACCCTATAGCCTTTTATTTTCATCCCAAGAGAACACCTTCTAATGATAGAAGTTATATCCTGTTAGGGGGAAAAAAAAAAAGACTATTTAAACATGGGCATTATAAATTACATTTTCCAATATTACTGGAAAACAACTGTATCTAGCATCCTTTCTGAATTTGGGAGTATTCTGTACTTAAAATGGCCAGCGTAGAACACATCATAAAGTTCTATGTCATTAGTTCTGCTTCCTGGGGTTTATGGGCTAAGAAGCTTTAGTCAATCTGCCTCGAAACAACTAAGATGGAAAAAGATACTGTACTGAAATATCAATAATGAATGTCTCATCTTCTTGCTCCTCTGGGCCTTTTGATTAACCTGTGCTGCTATGGGAGGTAATTTGTCCTGCCACTTTGTAAAGAGAGTAAACAAACAAGGAGAGAAGGGTCAGTGATGACCTACAATTCTCTCTTCTCCCCTACCTTAATCAATTTCTCAAAAAGGCCATGGGTTTGATCAGAGGATATAAAAATTGAATAGATCATCATGAAAATTTTCTCCTTTTTTATGTCTAATCTTAATTCCAAAATCTAACAGTAAAGACCATAGTATTGTCATGAACTTTTCTTCCCCCAAAAGAATGAATCTGTCATGACTTGGCATTTCTCATAGATCATTTCAGTCTTGTCTTGGAAAAGCTGAGCACCTTTTATTTATCTCAAAAAGTAAGATATTTAATGTTATAAAACAATACAGTACTTCACAATAGAAAAATTATTATACATTTTTTGAAGTATATAAAGCCTGAGCCATGTCGATGGCCTAGAGATTGGCCTCTAGGGGCGTTTCACCTAATGAACGTAAGATGCTCTGCTCAAGCTGGAAAAAAAAAAAAAGAAAAAAGATTATCACCTGTTTGTGAAAGATAGGGTTCTACTGCTACCCTGACAACAGAACCAAGCACATTAGTGACCTAAGGGACTAGAGAGATACCTGCTATTGTTTGACATCAAAAGGAATTGGAAACTTACTAAATATTGAGCAGGTGCAGAGAAACCTATTATTGTTCTCGCTAAAACATGGGTTCAGGTGAGAATCCAGCTCATTGAAAAGGTATATAACATATAAAAGTACATAACAAAGCATATAATTTTTGAGCGTAAGTTAAAAAGCCAGGAGAGAGAGAAATCAGAAAGACACAAAAATACAGAAAAACAGACATCTGCACAATAGTTTTGAGATAATCATTCAAATTGTTTGAGCCCCACACTAGAAGGAACTCAGTTTTCAAACAAAGGTGGATATTTCAAATGAACAATGAAATAGGGAATTGGGAGTGGAACTGAGTCATCCATGTGTCTGCCACATTTTCCAAGTTGATTTGCTGATATCTGCCTGGCCCATTTTTAAAAATGTTTTTATTTATTATGATGATGCTGAATGAATAAGAATGGTGTTTAGGGAGAACACGAGACTTATTAGTACTGAGAGTTTGTCTACAATCTTTAGGCACTGGTCCACAATACTCTTTCCATCTTCTTAGCCCATTGCCCTCTCTTCTTTCTTATTCTCTTCTGGGATTGTTTATTTTTATAGTTTTCTGCTATTTCCACTTACACCTACAACTCCTGGCTGAAAATATAAAATATTTTAATCATGCCACGTAATTATTTAAGAATACAGATAAAAATAATTTCATAACATTGTCCTAAATCCAGAGGGGTCATGAATCATTGCTCTTAGAAAGCCTCTGACACCCAAGGAATATTTTTTTCATGCAGTCACTCTGGGGGATCAACATTTCTAGTGGGTGATGTACCTCAGTACAAGTAGTGTTTGTTTCTCCTGGCTTAGTAAAATGCTATTTAAGTAGACCCCTGATTGAGGTGAAAAGCCTTGAGTTCTGTGCTATTTGGAATGCCTCTCAACTAAGTGTTTTGTAAGTAACTAATTAATGTTCAAAAAACACCTGCGGCACCGTTAGTACTATTCCATCATTATCCTTCCTGAGTTATAAACACATTAAGGCTTTATGTGAAGTAATCAATAAATGACAACACTGAAAATAAATCCAGGAATCAGTGTCTAAAGTACCTGGAATTCACTGGTAGACTATCCTTATCCAACCTCATTCTTTACATGCATTTAACATTCATGTCCCAGAATTTAAGGGGTCTGGTACATTCTGGTCTAAAGTATGTATATTGGGGTCACAAAGAGACAGAACAGGATGAACATTTGAGAAAAACATAAGGTAGGGTTGCCAGAATAAATATATAGTGTCCAGTTAAATTTGAATTTCAGATAAATCCAGGACCTACATAAGGAACTGGCACCTTTTCATAGCCACGTTCCAGAAGGACTAAGCCTTTTTTCTACAGCAGTATGGTGGGAACGTCTTACTTCTCAGCTGACAATCTTTGACTCTCAGTGAGGAAGAAGCAAAAGGATACCAGGAAGCAATCAATTCATGAGCTAATATACCACTTTTGCACATGTGTAATTGTTTGTTGATTATCATATTAATTGTTTCCTACAAACTAAGAATGGAAAGCCTTCCAACATTAAAAATATGAGAAGCAGATATTTTCCAGCCTACCCATGTCCTTCGAGTTAAGCAAACTCTGATTTATCACATACTCTTATATTAACCTGCTCATTTAAATGACACTACTAATCAGTAGCCAGTGCTAGAAATGAAAAATATCATTCACTCTCTGTGGACTCAGAACAGACTAACACGTAAGCAACAAGTCCTATAGATTATATTTTATAAATCAGTCCTAAACCCATTTCTTTTGTTTTTTTCTCTTTATCTCATATCTGTACTCTCACAATAGTTTCCAACTCTGTAGGTTTCCACTCTCTTTTTCTCTTATTCACAGGATATATATTACTGTGAGAATGGTAATTAAAAATTGATCACATCACTTCTCTGTTTAAAAATCCTCAGTGGCTCCCCCACAGTTCATGGGATTAACCCACAAGGGCGCGTACTAAGTGATCCCAGACTTACTGCCGGCTGCTCACTCCCACCCACCTATCCAGGTCCCAGGATCACGGACACGTGGCTATGCTCGAGTGGGGTATTCCTATTCATTCTCCAAGAGCCCATCCAAGAGTCTTTTATCCACAACCACTTTCCTTAAACCTCCAAAGTAATTACTCTCATCATGATTTGACATAACTACCTCCTCACAACCTGTCAGCATCTTATTCATCTTCCCACTCCCAATATTTAGCCTAATATGGTACATAATGGTAGTCAATAAATATCTATCTAATGGTTATACATTCTTTCTTTATTTCTTACTCCAGAAAGCAGAGAACAAAAAAGGTGAAAAGGAGTTCAAAACATAAGGCCCCAATGAGAGAAAAAAAGTCACAAAGTTATATAATGAGTTCTTCGTTTTGCTCCTATATTTATTATTATTTTCTATGTAATTTCATTTTATTTATTTCAATCTCTGCCTTGGATCAGATGTTTTACTAATCTACTGAGTACTGTCTCTTCATCCTGCAATTTAGGTGTATTAAAGTAACTATTTTCAATGGTCAGAGAAAATGAAAACAATTCCAATTATACAAATTAGAACATCTCTACTAAAGTTTAAATTAGGGCATTATTTTACTAAAAACCCTAAGTAGACAATAGGGGCAGTGTAATATAAGAGCCTACAGTTGCCATGTATATAAAAATATTTCAAATGAACATGCTTGATCTGCTATATTTTTCAGTCAAAAACCTGTCTATTCTTGTTTCATGAACTTGTCTTTAAATTGCTGTAGTATAATTAAAGTATCTCCGGGCATCAAGAACATTTACAAATGGGTGGTTTTGACTAGAACATCGGTAAAGTTCCTTGTAGCATAAAAATTCTATGACTATATTTTTTCTGCGTGTGCAATTTACAGGTAATTTGAGCTTTTTTATAACCAGAGAGATGATTAAAAAAAAAAACCTAGTAAAGATACCCCTCCAGGCTCTTCATTTTCATTCTTATCCGGATTTTCTGTTTCTAAAAACTTTCTCTTTGTATGTAATATCCCCACCACTTGTCATCACGAAACTAGGCATCTCTAGATATAACTCAGGATCACAAAACAATAAAATCAGAGCTCGCTGCTTCATCCCTTCATCTCTGCTGACCTTAGGGATTTAGAGTTTTAAGAATACAGGATCAACCTTAATTATGCAGGAAAAAAAAAAGAATATGGGGAGAAGTTTTAATTTGGAGGAGAGGAATTGGTATGTACAGGGGTGTGTTTTAGGAATTTACTAATGAAATTCTTAAAATGACAATAACTTTCTATTATTTTAAAACTGAGCTTCCAATTTATCCTCAACGCATCAAATTGAATTCTCAGGAATTTGTCTATAAGCAAGGACACACAGCTATATTTTCTAAGGGCGCTTTCAACTTAGTCATCTATGCTTCCATGATTGTAAACACTTTCTCTGTCAGTCATCTTGCAGTTGCTGGCTTATCGTCACCAGGGAAAAAGTGAAACGTTATTCATAGCTCAAAAGAACATTCTAAGTGCATGCATTACCTCAGTGGGTTAGTAGCAAGTGTATTAATATATTAAGAATTAAGGGCAGTGTATCATTAATTGAAAGTGGTTGTAACTATGAGTGAGAAACAGGAATTTCTAGAATTATAAATACAAAGTGTATGCTATTTTGTTGGTGAAATTTCTTTATGACTAAATATTTTTAAAACATTTCAACAAAAAAAAAGCTCATTGGAAAGCTAAGAGTAATTTGCATGTAGCATATATATATTTTTTTTCTAAGTAGATATTTAAGACATTATATCTAAGTTTAAAAAGCATCTGATTTTTGGACACAAAGGCTTCCAGGGAAAGAATTTAGCAAAATAACTGAAGGTATGAAATGCCTACAACATAAGGAACAATGGTACAAAACAAAACCCACACATCAGGGTAGGAGGATGAGCAATTCAGAAGCATTTTCTTTATAATGTTTATCAACCACATGATTATAGTTCACAAAATATCATGAATTGCCTAAAATTCATCACAAAAAATGATTTCCTATAACGGAGCTGAGGAATTTAGGGCTGACATATGTCAAAGGTGAAAACGTGCTTCTTTTGCAGGAGGATGGGTCACGTGATGATGTTCTACTGCAATCTCTTCATGGCTTTCTTGCCAAAAGACTGATGTATATTTAATCACTTTATCTAATGGATGTGATTTCTCAAGTCACAGTTACCCATTAGGAAAGGTCTTGCTCTGGTTCAGCTGAGCACTCTGATTATATTTCCTGACTTTGTGGTTTCAGAGAAGCAGAGCTGGTGGAGAATTCCCTGATCCATCTGTCTTTGCTGTGAACAAGAGAATATAAGAAGATCATCCCAGTCATTAGGCTTGGGGGTTGGGTAGAAAGAACTACGTGGAGTCACCACATCGAAATCTTTAGAGCCAGGTGTTCATATGGTTAACTTTAATTATCAGAGAACAGATTTTTTTTCCCCCACAATGCCTCATCCTTCTTAAATAGAACGGAAACAAATCTCATTCTGGAGTTTTAAGTAATTAACATGAAGTTCATCATCAACATATACAAAGTAATGCAATCATAATTGAACATTCTTTTTTAAAATTCAAGTGCAGTGTGATATAATGTTTATTGTTGCAACATACAGTATAAAAAACACAGTAGAAAAATGTAAGGGAGCCAGACCACATCACCAATACTCTTTCCTACTGTCCTCCTTCTATGGCATATTCTCAAGAAACATGTACGATGTTGAAACTATATTTGACATCTCTAGAAAACAAACCCTAAATCTGTAAGATAGAAAAAAACCTACTAATTTGGAATACTGACAAGTGTTCCTATCATAACTTGAATGGGATATTGGATTTATATAGCACTTTTAACAGCATAATAGAAAATTCATAATAGATAAATCCATACTGAATTAATGATACCCTTTTAAAGACTGTTCTACTCAACAAATATTTACATGATTGCTATATGCATTACTTTGCCATGAGATCAGAAATAAAGCAACAAAACATATAAAATGTAATCTAAATAATAAGTTAAAAAATAAAACACCATGGTAAATTAATAATGGTGATAAATTTAAAAAATATACCTACGTTGGGAGCAGAATGCAGTAAGACTGAAACGAAGAGACCAAATAATGCATTAGCAAGGAACTTAAATTCTGTACTGGAGTATGGAAGTATTATTTAGGAAAGCAATCCTCAATCACAAAATATTAATTATTAATTAAAATATATCTTGCATTAGTACATGCATCTTCGTTAGAATTTTAATGAATTTATTTAGTATCTTCTGTTTCAAATTGTTAATTTTTCTCTTAGTGACAATAATATTGTGGAATATTCTCCTCCATACTGATTAATATTTCCCCCCACACAATTCTAAGGGGATATTGAATCTTTCATGTTAATCAACCTGAAAAATAAGAGAAGAAATTCCAAATCAGAGCCTATTTTAGGAATATGAGCACTCCACCTGAAAGGGTCTCCAGGTTTCTCCGTCGCTCCATTCTGTTGTCACCAACGATTGAAAATTGGGTGTCATTTCTGTGCAAGTGAGATGGGCCATGTCAATGGTTTTCAATTTAGGAATGTTAGAGGCTATTCAAACAATGAATTGTTTCCTCTAAACCAAGCTTTAAAATTTCCAATGACTCTATTTTTCCATTGTATCTGTTTTTCTTATTGAAGCACTACATATTTCTTTTGAAAAAAGAGCTGTGCTATAAAAAACACTTTAAAACATTTAGTTATGCAATACCCAAGAAATTTTGATCAATTGTATATTTGTTCGACGAACAAGAAACCCTGCACCTCTGCAATGGAAAATGTGATAATCTTCCCTGATTGAAAAGAAAATCATCTATAGCTGAGCACTATCTACAGGATAACCTGTCATGTCTTTGGTCTGGCGTAGAAGGCTTTTCCTAAACTACACTGACTACTTCTTCTTGTCCCCTATTTGCAGTCTACATTCTGGCTACATTGCTCTACATTTCATTTCCCCAAAGGGCAGCCAGATGATCCTTGCATTCTCATGATGTTCCCTCTGTCAAAACTATCCTGATCACCTGATTTCTTATCTTTTAATGTTCAGCAACATCTCTTGTATGAAAAGATCTGACTTTACCTCCTACCATCCTTCTATTAAATATAAATTCCACTCTTCATCAACCTCTCTTCCTCCCATACCTCCTCCTCCTCCTCACTTTGCTCCCAACTGTCCCCTAATGCAGATTTGTGTCCTGGCTCCTACAAGGCCTCATTTTTATCATCGGCCTCTCTCCTTCAACTGGACTCTAAGCTCCGTACATAGGAAATTTGTCTCAGGCATCTTTTATCACCAAAGTATAGCATGGGATCTGGCACGTCATATGAAATTGTTAAATGCTTAAGAAATGAAAACAGTGAAATATTTCTAACCTAAACACTTGAAGAAGCAAGTTATCTGGTTTTCTTGACCTTAAGATAACATATATACTGCACTGAGTTATAAGCAAATTTTAATTATTATTTAACAAAATTACTTAAGATCCTTCAATAATTCAAGAGCATCTTCAAATCCTTACAATAATCTATAACTTCATTGATTTTATATCAGAAAAGTTATCTTTAATTCATGGCACTCTCCATTTTTCTTTTTATCCTCATTTAAAAAATTAAAACATAATTACCAGTGTAAACTGATGTGTGCAACAGACATAAAGGTTCTGCTATGATAACGTGTTTCTTTATTTTAATGACACCAAAATGCTAATTTTTAAAAACTATCTGCTTGGTTTTAATTAAATCAAATTTCTTCTAAACAGTAAGATTAAAAGCTAAATCAGCTGTATGAGAAGGGGAACGAATACAATGAACCTCATCTAATAAAACTATAAAATTATCAATTTTAAATTACACTAGTTACAGCAGAAGTTAAAAATCCACTAGGCATGTTTTTTTACTTTCACCAGTGCCTAAGCACTTCAAAATTGCAAATATTTTATTTGAAACATGTATTTGACAAAGGACAAATCAACAAATGTTTGAACAATGGGATAAATTATTTAATTGTTTTAGAAATTTAGGCACAAATACAATCCTAGATTATTGATTAATCCTAACTCAATTTTTGCCATTAAATAATGTAGTCTATTTAAAGTTCATAAGCAAATAACAGGTCCACGCTGTGCAAAAAATATTTTATTATCTTTATATCTAAGATATATTCCTTTGCAGAAAGTTGCACACATACTAACTTGGGGTTATTAATATGGTTGAATGTAAATATAGCAAATTTTCACCATTAGAAAATATTGAAAATCACAGAAAAATTAAAATAAAATTAACCTATTCAGAGAAAATTACTGACAATGGTTTACGGTATTTATCTTCTTATGTATGTACATATTGCCAAATTGCTTTCCATAAAGTCTATACAAATTTATATTCCTATCAGCAACATGTAAGCATATGTCTTTCATAAACAGACAGTATTAAGTGTAGTCATATTAAAACTGCTTCCCAATTTAAGAGGAAAAGAAATGTTTTCTTATAAAAAATGTTCATTCATGGCTGGGGCCGGGGTGGCTCATACCTTTAATCTCAGCACTTTGGGTGGTTGAGGTGAGAGGATCTCTTGAGGCCAAGAGTTCAAGACCAGCCTGAGCAGCACAGTGAGACCCTGTCTCCACAAAAAATTAAAAAAATTAGCTGGGCGTGGTGATGCATACCTATAGTCCCAGCTACTTGGGAAGCTGAGGCAGGAGGATCACTCGTTGCATGAGTGTGATCAAGTTGCACCCCAGCTTGGGTGACAGAGCAAAACCCTGTCTCTAAAAAAAATTCTTTTAAAATGTTTATTCCATAAAACATTTCTGGTTCTTTAGTAAATCTGTCTATTCTCTGTTTTTCTGTTTCCTATTAAGATATTCATTATTTCTTTCTTTGGTAAGGGTTCTTTTTCTTGCTAAGGATATTGATTCCTTTTCACAAAAGTTCCTCTTTTTTTTTTTTTTCCTTTTGCAAGTTTGTCATCTTCTTATTTTTCTCTTTGGTGAAACTGGTTTTTGAAAAAATGAATAGAAATACATAATTACTGTTTACAGGAACTATGCAGTTACTCTATAACTTAAATATTCGCATTTTTGTGCATATAATATTTTTTCCTAGTGGGAGGGAAGAGTTTTATTTTCATGATATATTTCTGG
>CAUYRT010041062.1:0-48023 GCA_963574885.1 Lepilemur ruficaudatus | reverse complement strand
GCTGAGATGAGACCATCCCTGAGCTGGTCCTGCTGTTTACGTACCTCCTTCCTTTGGAAGGGCCAGGCCCTGCTTACTGCTTGTATTCCTGGGTTTGGGCAGGAAGCCTAGTAGCTTCTCTGACACTCGAGGCTACCACAGTTGCCCAAGTGATCAGCAGGAGGCCGAAATCTCCCTTGCCCAGAGTTCAGTGCCCAGTAAGATAGGCCCTGCGACTGGGCTCTCCAGACCCCTCCGGGCGGGAATTTGCAGAGCTGGTGTTGTCTCTCTGGGAGTCTTGGTTTCCTGTCCCTTCCTAAGTGGCAGGGACAGACAGCTGGCCCTGGGCTGTTGGGAAGGCCCTTGTGCCATGTTAGCTCCTTGCTGCTTGTGCCAGAGCTTTCAGAGTGGTGTCAGAAGATTCTCCTTCTTGTCAGTTCTGAAGGAAGCTGTGCCAGTCCCTGCCTGGGGGGCTGGGGCGATGAAAGTTGAATTAAACTGGCCTTTGGAAAGAAGGTGGGTGAGCCAGCTTGAAAAGATCTCGCTCTTACTGTGGGCCTTTCCCAGCCCAGGCCTTAAGAACACGAGGCATGTCAAGGTGGGGTCTGCCTGATAGCCAGAGAACAACTGTACCTCTTCTAGTTCTGCCCGGGCTGCTGGATGGAGGAGTCCAGAGTGGCAAAGGTGGGCAGATGGCGAGGGGCCTAGGCATGGGGACTGGTGTGGCAGGGCAGCCCGTAAGCTCTGGCAAGGGACCGGAAAGCTGGCTCAGCACCCCACACTCTCCTGTCCCACCTGTGGGTCTGGAGGTGGAGACTGGTGGGGAGGCTTCTCCTATAGTGAACTGTGCTAAGTAAGCACTTTATATCTCTATTTGTCTCATTTAATCCTAATCCTGTGAGTAAAATGGTAGAATTCCTATGGGGCAGACAAGGAAACTGAGGCACAAGGGCAGTGAAGGAGCCTATCCAAGCCATTCAGCCCCTGAGCAGTCTGTGTGACTCAGAATTCCCCTGTGCAAGTTGTAACATCTGCATCCTCAGAGCCCAGGAAGAGAGAATGGAATAGCTCTGGGTCCTCCCCGCCCCCCTAGAGATGGACCTTTATCTCATCTCTCTTGGCGCCTGTCCAGCTCCAGGCCTCTGGTCCTAACAGTCTTTATCACACACTAAGATGTGGCCGGGGCTGGGGTAGGAGGATGAAGCCAGGCTTGTGAAAGAGCCCTGACTTGTTTCTAGTCGGGGGTGGGAGGGAAGGGTTTCATTGATTCTCCTTAATCTAGTATTGAGTGTCATGTGTCAGGGGATCAGCATGGGTCAGCCTGGGTCCCCAGAGCCCAGGTCTGGGAGATATCCCCCCGACTGGGGGCACAAGGGGACCTTGGGCTCCCTCCACCCTCCGCCCCTGGGTTGGCATGGGAATGTGAGGGGCGCAGCTGCATCTGCGGTGGAATGTGGGCAGACCGGCCCCTCGGTCTCCGCCTTCCTGGAGCAGAGCAGCGGTGGGACTGGCTGGGACTGGGGGACGTCTGATCTTAACCCCCTCAGGCCAGCAGCTCCCACCCAGTCCTAAGGATCACACTGGGTGTGGGTCATCAGGTCGCTGGGGCCGGGAAAGGGCCTCTTCCTCTCTGCCTGGCTGGGTGCACTGTGTCACCTACCCCCGGCAGCTCCCTGGCCCAAAGCCGCTGCTGCTCAGACCAGGCATAGCCATGAAGTTGAAACGGGGGCGTGCGTGGAGCTGCTTTGCGAAGAGGGCCCTGGAAGCCAGCGTGTGCATCCCTCTGGGTCTCCCGAGCCCTGCCAGGCTGCATGTCACTCTTGGATCATGCCTTCAAATGATAGTGTTTTTCAGGCACAACCCCGAGGCCTTGGCACCCAGGCCATCTCGCGCTCCTGCTAGAGGCCTGCTAGGTCGCTCAAGCTCAGCAGAGTTCTCTCAGGATTGAAACTTCCCCAGGGCGCCCTTGGCCAGAGGCTCCTCTGTCTTCCCCGGCTCGGCTGGAGGAGTCCCTGATTGCACGAGGTTACCTTTGGTTAGCCCAGTGGCAGGAGGCCGGCTGGCCAATGCCGCCCTCTGGCGGGCACAGTGGAGGTCCTTACCCCTTCCTCGCCAGGCTTTTGCCTGGCCTGCTGGGGACTTTGCACCCAACCTGATCCCTGGCCTCGAGACAGCCTGCCCCTCCCACCCCCCAACACATTGCATTGTCTTGCCCAGTGACCTTGGCTTTCCCTTTTCTGTGGGTACAAGTGCCAGGGCCTGTGTCAGCTGGCCCAGAGAGGCAAAAAGGCTGCGGAGTCCAGCGTGGTTTCCTCCAGAAACGGGACAGGAAGCCCCAGGGAGAGCTTCCTCCGCAGGGTGAAGGGTCTGGAGGGTCTTGGGACAGGACCCAGAAACTTAGTAGAGTAATGCTGAGGAAGTTTGAGGCCTTCCTTAGCCTGAATGAGGGCTTCCAGGCAGGGTATCTGGAACCTGTCTTCCCAACACGTGGGAAGGGAGGGTGCGTTCCTGGTCTTGCAGGGCTCCAGTAGGTACCATTTTCTCCGGAGAGGGGACAGCCTGACACCTTCCACGGGGTATGAGTAGAAGGAATATTTAGAGCCACATGAAAGACTGTAGTTGCAAACTGGGGGAACCTGCTAGGATGGGGCTCTGCCTACAAGTGGACCCCTTTGTGCAGCAGTCTGCTGGCTGTGTTTACTCAAGCCAGGGGAGGAGTGTGCTGAGCTTGCAAGGAGACTTTGGCCCTTAACCCTTCTGCGGCCTGTGGGGAACCATCAGGCATTTGCACCCATTGGAATCCAAAGTAGAGCTCAGAGTCTACTCCTTGGCTGCCTCCTATATTCCTGGCTCTCTTTCTTGAGGGGTTTGGGAGGGAGTTTGGCGGCGAACCCCTCTACCTCTTGCCTAATGATTTGGACATCAAGTCCTGTCCAGATCTCAAGGCAAGGACTAATGGTGGAGAGAGGGGAGGAAGCCATACAGAGACCCTGTGGCTTGTTCATGTACTTCCTGAGCCTCCTCTCTCTCTCTCAGACAGACAAAAGTTTGCAGAAAATTGCAAAATGATGTGCCTTCTCTCTGACATCTACATATGCCACACTTAAAAAAAAATTTATAGGGTTGTGCTCTATCACCCAGGCTGGAGTGCATGATGCAATCATAGCTCACTGCAGCCTCAAACTCCTGGGCTCAAGCGGTCCTCCTGCCTCAGCCTCCCAAGTAGCTGGGATTACAGGCTCAAGCCGCCATACCTGGCTACTTTTTAAAATTTTTTGTAGAGATGGCAGTCTTGTTATATTGCCCAGACTGGTCTTGAACTCTTGGCCTTAAGCAATCCACTCTCCTCGGCCTCCCGAAGTGCTGGGATTACAGGCTTGAGCCACAGAGCCTGGCCCCACATAACCACACTTTGGATGTTACTTTATTATTTTATTTTTATCTTC
This sequence comes from Lepilemur ruficaudatus, assembly GCA_963574885.1. Classification (NCBI taxonomy): domain Eukaryota; kingdom Metazoa; phylum Chordata; class Mammalia; order Primates; family Lepilemuridae; genus Lepilemur; species Lepilemur ruficaudatus. The sequence goes on along the minus strand of CAUYRT010041062.1, from coordinate 44,598 downwards.
AAGGTTGCCCTTTTCATGTCCTGCCCAGATGCTACCCAGAAAAGACTTGGGAGGGGAAGTTGGTGCTTTGCATCCTACCCTGCTCTCCTTGGATGAGGACATTTTTCTGGATTTCACAAAGCAAATAAAATTGTGATGTTTGCAACTTCCAATGTACTGTAGCATCTGCTATCCCTTACAAACCTCACCCCAACAGGGTAGGGGTTATTCACCACAGCTTACCCAGGAAATAGGCTCAGAGAAGCTAAGCAATTTGCTGCGTAGCATGGAGCAGGGACTTGACCTCAGGTCTGCCTCAACTCAGAACTAGTGATCTTGTGTCTCTGTGCACCGGGATGGCATCCTCTCACCCACAGTCAACCAGTACAGGGATCTGTGTTGAAATGAGCCCATTGAAATCATAAACCAGAATCTAATCCATAAACCAAGCTGAGAACCATGTCACGATGAGGGGCCCCGTGGGTGTTTGGCAGAGTCCCTGATTCAGAATGATTGACAGGGAAGGGTAACCCTTTACCTGCTGTTGGGTGTTTGGAGCCCAAGAAACCTGAGTTCAGAGATCAGCATTGTCACTTCCGCCAGCTTTGGCAGTGTGGGGACATGACTCCGCCTCTGAACTTCAGTTTTGCCGTCCATACAGTGTCGTCGTGATGAGGAAGGCAGGTAGCACAGGTGAAGCTCCTGGCCCTGGTGGGTGTTCAGGAAGGGCAGCTGCTCTTGCTGTCCCTACCAGGGTGGCACTTGTTGCCTGCTCTGGGGAGCCCTGTGGGGTGCCATAGCTTGCTCTGCCCATGATGGAGGAGGGACCTGCCTGTGCTGGGTTGAGTCCAGAGGAAATGTGGACGCTGCATGAAGCCCGGGCAGCAGGTGTGGCCCTGTAGGGGCCACTGGGATTGGCCTGGACACTAGTTCCTTTTCTGCTGTTACCTAGATATACCAACTCCCTCTAGTTCCGGTTTGCTAGAGACAGGAAGCCAGACCTTCTCTGGAGGACCCGGAGGGGGAGGGGGCTGCAGGAAGCGACCTTCCTCGGAAGTCAGGAGACCAGGACCTGGGGGATCAGACTCTCCTCTAACCATCTGGGCAGGAGCCTGGGGTAGGTGTGGCCAGCCTTGGGGGTCGGAGATCAGGGCAGGCAGGTGGGAGAAGGTGAGGCCCTGGATGAGGGCCTTGCTTCCCTCTTCCCTCCTCTGTGTAGGGGTGGGGCCGGTGCCAGCGCCACAAGGAAGCATCAGACTGGCAGCCTTCAAAGCATGGGCTTCTGACATTCAGGAATTTGAATCTTTTAAATATGGCATCTTGTGGTCACAGCAGCCTCATACAGGCCAATTCGTTAGGGTTTGGGGCTTCTGAGGAGCCGGACAGTCCTGCCACTCCCTGGCTTTGTCAGAATTCCAACCTGACAGTATTCGGAGGATCAGCTGAGCCGGTGTGTGCAGCATGCCTAGCTCGGTGCCAGGTACTAGGAAATGGCGATGAACTCAGCCATTACTTTTTTGATGATTATTATCCCGAGGGCTAGAAGTCGAGCATTCCCTGACCCCAGCAGGTTACCAGGGAGCCGAGAGTGAGCAAATCCAAGAGCATGGCAAGAATGAGGGTGTGGTATCTGGGGCCGGGCTGTCTGAGCGGTGGGGCTGTTAAAGGTCCTGGGAGGGGAGGGGGTGTCAGCAGTTCCTACCTCTCCCCCTCCAGCTGTGCCCTTCTTGGCTGGGGACAGGGCAGACCTAGGGCCCCCTGTTGGCTGCCAGGTGTCAGGGTAATGGAAGCTTGCTCTGAGGGCTGATTCGGCTCCTTTGCTACTGTTAAAAGCAGCCTAGTGGGGCCCTGGAGCCTCTGGGGCCCGGCTGCTGGCCAAGCTTCCACCAAAACAGCCGACGGAGCATTCTTGTCCCCCGCTCACCGAGAGGGTGGGGACCACTGCGCCAGCCCATTCGAGCCCCCACCTCCCCACACACCTTGCCCCATAGCCTGGGGCCTCAGGAAGAGCTCGGAGCCTGGGACTCTGCTTCTTCCTGGTCAGGGGGGCAGGTGCCACCGCAGGTGCCCCTTCCAGTCTGGGGGCTGAAAAAGCCTAAGCTCTTGGAAGTGAAGCGAGGGCCTGGCACTGCCTGGGCCCCTCCCCATGACGTGGGGCCCCTCCCGCCCATTCTCCCTGCGGATCCAGAGGTCCAGGCAGGCATTTCTCACTCACAGCCAGCGGTGCAGCCCTGTCGGGAGGGAACGCAGAGCCAGGTGCACGACTCCCAGAGGTAGGAGCGGCCCCAGGGCTGGCCCCAGGAGTGAACCTCCCTTCAGGGCACCTTGCGTCTGGGCTGGGGAGAAGAGGTCAGCTCTGGGAGCCGGATCTTGGCCAGGCTGGTCTGGGCTGGTAGCTTCCCGTCCTGAGGCTGGTTGTTCTCCTGTGGGTGGGGCAGGTGCTAGAAGGCATTAACTCTTGAGGCGCAGGCAGGGAGGGCACTGCCACTGGGAGTTCCCAGGGCCCCCGGTCCTTACCTGTTCTCGGTGCCTTCTCTCCGCAGATGCCCTGCTGGCGGACCTGGAGTCCACCACCTCCCACATCTCCAAACGGCCCGTTTTCTTGTCCGAGGAGACCCCCTACTCGTACCCAACTGGAAACCACACGTACCAGGAGATTGCTGTGCCACCCCCTGTCCCTCCACCCCCATCCAGCGAGGCCCTCAATGGCACGATCCTTGACCCTTTAGACCAGTGGCAGCCCAGCGGCTCCCGATTCATCCACCAGCAGGTAGGGTGGGGACAGCGGCCGGGAAGCCCCCAGAGGCTTGGTGGGCAAAAGGAGCCTTATCTGCAGGGGCTTGGGGAGCTGGTGGAGGAATGGAATTGGGGGAGTTGGCTCACCCCGACCAGACGCTTCTCTTCTCACCCACCACGTGAGGGGGCAGTGACCAAGTGTTAATCACAGGTCTCCTGGCCAGACTGGAAATTCCCTGGTGAGACTGGCTGTGAGCAGGAGCCTTCTCGGGGTGACTCGGGCTGTTTCTGGTCCCCATTCCTTTTCCTCCCCTCCGGGGGTCTCTGAGCACCGTCCTTCCTGCAGCCTCAGTCCCCGTCACCTGTGTACGGCTCCAGTGCCAAAACTTCCAGTGCCTCCAACCCTCAGGAAGGCTCTTCTCCGTGTTCCCGAGCGGGCGAGGAGGAGCACGTCTACAGGTACTGCCCGGCCCCTCCCCGGCCCCTTCCCCTCCTGCTCAGAAATCTCAGGGACCTGGTCAGATCTGGAGGCAGCTGAGGCCAGGGACCAGGCATGACAACTGGCGCTCAGGGGGTTCTGCCTCCAGGGTCATTGGTTTAAGCCACAGCAGTCTCGGAGGCCCCTGGCCAGCTCTTCTACCTCCTGCCTGGCCCGTCTGCGTAATCACTGCCATCTCCTTGTGGTGGGCGGGCTGGGCTGTGACAACGTCTCCGGGTAGTTGAGGAACTGATGCAAGACTTCCTTCTTCCCGTCTTCTCACCACATCCCTTCCCTGCCCTCTGTCTTCTTGCTGGGGGGGGGGGACTTCGTCCCCCTCCGCCTTACTCTCCTGGAGAATCTGGGGACTGAGAGCCAGTGCAGGGCCAGGGAGCATCTCACTGTCTTCTTTCCTTTGCCTCTCGAAGCTTCCCCAACAAGCAGAAATCGGCTGAGCCTTCACCCACCGTAATGAGCACCTCCCTGGGCAGCAACCTTTCTGAACTCGACCGCCTGCTGCTGGAGCTGAACGCCGTGCAGCACAACCCGCCAGGCTTCCCTGCAGGTAGGACTGGGGCCTGGACAGGGCCCTGCCAGACCCTTCCCCGGCCCGGCTCTGCTGGCCTCTGGCTTCCCCGAGGGCTTAGGGGCTAAGCAGCCTTTCTCTCTCTCTCTCTCTCCAAGATGAGGCCAACTCAAGCCCCCCACTTCCTGGGGCCTTGAGCCCCCACTATGGCGTCCCGGAGAATAACAGCCCCGTGGGGGGCAAAGCCGGGCCCCTGACAAAAGAGAAGCCTAAGCGGAATGGGGGCCGGGGCCTGGAGGACGTGCGGCCCAGCGTGGAGAGTCTCTTGGATGAACTGGAGAGCTCGGTGCCCAGCCCCGTGTGAGTACCCCCGGGCTCTTCCCGCTGGGGAAGGTTTGGCCCAGCCAGTGTCCGGGCCCCCGTGTCTGTCCCCTTAGCCCTGGTGTCACCCATTCCCTCCAGTGCCCATTGTTTGCCAGGCACTGGGGGGGGAGGGTGTAGTGGTGACTCACGTGGGCAACATCCCTGCCTTCAGCCAGCCACTGCCAATCCGAAGAGACTGGACATCGTGCAGACCAAGGGTGCCTGCAGCTTAGCAGCCGTTAGCACAGGCTTTGGAGCCATAGCCACACAATAGGGTTCAAATCTTGGCTCTGCTGGTTACTGCCAATTCTCAAGCCTTAGTTTTCCCATCTGTAAAATGGGATGAAGGGTTATGGGATATCAGGGATAAGACCACCTACCTCGGTTGGGGTGAGACCAAATAATCCAGGCAAAGCGCTTGGAATGGTTTCTGGCTTGCAGCACATCATAGGCATGGCAAGTGCTTAATAATGTGAGCTCTTGTTAGTGTTATCATGTCATTGTAATAATCTCACACCTGCGTACAGTGTGGTGGAGGAAACATACGGGGGGCCGGGGCTTGTTTAACAGGCGAGCTTTCACTTGGGCTGGGGGGGCCAGAGGGTCTTCTTGGGAAAGGTGCTATTTGAACCTCCGTCTCTTCTCCCTAGCCAGCTCACCTCGGAGCTGTCTCCCTGGCTGACAGCCCCCTCCCAGTGATAGGTCCCCAGGAAAGATTGAGAGCCAGTGGGCTACCCTGGGGTTGAGGGCGGTGGGACCCCAGTGTCGGAGCTGAGCTGTTGGTCTGATTCCCTGGGACGCTTGGGGCCGGACTCTGGGCTCCCCGCTGAAGCCATGCCTGCCCTGCAGCCCTGCCATCACTGTGAACCAGGGCGAGATGGGCAGCCCTCAGCGAGTCTCCAGCCAGCAGCAGACACGCATCTCAGCCTCCTCTGCCACCAGGGAGCTGGACGAGCTAATGGCGTCACTGTCGGATTTTAAGGTGCCCTGTGACCCCTTCTTCTTCCCTGCCCTGCCGCCCTCCCTCATTCTTCTGCTGCCTTACCTCAGTGCGAGTCGCTGGACCTTGGCCCCTCGGTGTTTGGGTGCCTCGCCCCTGGGCTAGGGACCCTGTGATGCCCTGGCCTTGCCAGGATGCCAGGATACAGGGGAGGGAGGGCCAGGCCCATCTGCGTGGGGATTGAGCTGCCGCGGCAGCCAGTGAAGACAGAGAAGCCAGAGAAACGCTCAGCTGGGACATTCCTTCCTCCCTGGGTGCTCCCAGCCACTCAGGGTAAGGGGATCAGGAGGCCAGGACACTGGGACAAAGGGCCCTATGTGATGGCTGCTCTTGGTGGGGGAGGGTGTTCTGTGCTGGGCCACGTGGGACTTGGGATCCCGTGTCTGAGAGGTCACTTGCCCTGGAGCCCCATCTCCCACGCTGGCTGTCTTCAACACATCCTCTTTCTTTCTGCCTCTGGCTGCTGAGTCCATAGGCCTCTCTCGCCACCCTCCTCCCGTCCTTCCCGCTCTGCCTCTAGGGCCTCTGAGTTCCCACAGGCTCTATCTGGGAAACCACCAGGCCGGTCCTGCACAAGGTGCCCCTTCCCGTCCGCTTCCGGGCCTCCCAGCCCTGCCAGGCCTGAGATGTTTTGTTTAGAGGCTGCGGTGCCACAATGGGGATTGATAGCGACAGAACTCTGCAGCCGTTGCTGACTTCACACTTCCACATGGGTCAGCAGCGGACCTCTGGGGGACAACTCTGAGGATATAAGGAGGGGAGTGAGTGGCTCATGCACTCTTGGCCCCGATGGTGCCTCCGAGTCGCCCATCGGCTGAGGTTTTACAGTGAAGGATGGGAGCACGGCTGGGGTATGGGGTGAGCGCGGGCCTGGCCTGTGACCCTCGGATGCCATAATTCCAGCTCCACGCCTTCTGAACAGTTAGAATCAGAAGCACGTAAGTTGAATTCAGGCGTTGGCCTAAGGGCACCTTCCCTGGCACCTCTCTGGCTGTGGCTTTCTCAGACAGCCTTGTCCTGGGGCCCAGCAAGAAGCTGCTCTGGTTCTGGCCAGGCCCCCGGAACAAGGGCTTGGGGACATGGGAGAGCTGGGATTGTCCAGAAAGGACACCACTGAGAGTTGAGCCAGCATCCGTGGAGGGCTGAGCAGCTGCCTGGGGCTGCGCTGCCCGGTCACACGTCTCGCCGTTGTCCACCTCCCTTTAGTCTTTCCTCTCTCATACTGCTCTGGGTGGCCCCCCAGGCCTGGCTTAGTGGCTGCTTTCTGGCCTGGGTTTGATGAGGGCCAAGCACATGAAGCCCAGGAAAGCCTCTCTGGGGTCTGGATCTTCTTTGAGGGTCAGTCCCATGCGTCAGTTCTGAAGCCACCTTAGTCGGTATAGATAAGGGCTCTGAGAGCCCTAAGGCCAACCAAGCCCACCCCTTCCTTGCAAGGAGCAGCCTTCCTTCCTCACCTCTCCTCTTTCTCCTCTCCCCCACCTTTGTCTTTCTCCTCCTCCAGACCAGCTCCTCCACCGTGGCCCTGGGCTCCCTGGGGCTGCTGCCCAGCTCTGCTGCGTCCTCATACCGCTCACTCTCTCCTTCTCCTCCTCCCCCTCCTCCCATGCCGTCTGTGTTCCTGCCATCCACCACTAAGCCCTCCCCTCGAAGCCAGGGCCACACCCCAAAGGCCACCTGTACCAAGCAGAGGGGACATGGCCTTCCACGTCCTGTGGCCCCCAGCTGGCTTGATTTGGCTGGTCTTGGGGAGTTGCCTGACACCTGTAATTCAGGGTCTCCCTCTCTGGAAGGTTCTCCGGGGCCATGTGGTGCAGGGAGCCAGGCTCGAGATTGCAGGCACCTGCCGAACCTCGTGAGCGAGCTCTCTGGGGCTCCTCCCTGCCACACTTTACCCTGCGCTGGGAGCACAAGTCCTCAGGAGCCTGGAGACCCCCAGGGGCCACCAGCCAATCCTTTGTGCCCAGAGGAGGCTGTGACTGCCACATGGGAGCAGCCATGGACTTTGGAGGCGGTCAGGCCTGAGACCCCCTGTGGAGCTGCTTGCAGCTTCCAAGAAGTCGCTGAGCCAGTGGTCGTGGCTGTGGACCGTCAGGCCATCTTGCCTGATACCTGGAGTCTCACGGAGAAATGTGGCCAGCGGAAGGAAAGGGCAAGGCCAGAGGCAGGGAGGCTGGGAAGCAGCAGCCCTGTTCCAGTTGACATGAAGAACTTGGGTGGAGAGATGTCTAAGAGGGGAAGCTTGACGAGGCCAGCCCAGGGACCTGAGCCCCCAAGGAGCCCAGAGGGCACTACTGAAGCCGCTACCAAGGCCAGGAAGGAACGGCCGGAGCCTCCCCATGCCATGGTCACGGGCACATCCAACGCCACGGAGAGGATTTCCACCTCTGGCCAGGCAGGCGCCAGCTAGCACGGCTGCTAGGCACGGCCCTCGGCAGGGCTGAGTGTGGGCCACTCCTCGCTAACTGCATGCAGCCTCCCACTCCGCGCATGTCTGCTTGGGCGGAAAACACTGAGATGCCTTGGCCTGCGACCCGACGACCAGCATTTGGCGACAGGCTCTGTGGGGCCAGCAGAGCTCCCTGGACCCCAACATTTCTCTTAGTGACAACCCACCTCCTGCTTGGTTAAGGCTTTTCCCTTAAAGATGAGCTGCCCTTGACATTCTAATGTGCGGGAAATGGTTAAAAGCATGGACTTCGGAATGAGATAGACCTAGATACAAACCACACCTCCGATGTTTGCTACCTCTGTGACCTTGGGCAACCCGCTCCATCAGCCTCAGTCTTCTCATCTTTAAAATGGGGATAATAATAGACCATTTCCACTAAGGTTGTCCAGAGAACTAGATAATTCATGGAACGTGTTTAGAACACAGCACGTGGTCCCCAAGTAAACCGTGGCTGACAGTACTGGTACTATTATTTCCTTTCTGCTTGATTAAAACTGTATGCCCTTTCCAAAAACAAAAACCCCTGAAACACTACAACCAAGTATAATATAACATAGTGTAATATATATACCAAAAGAAAAATTAGTTAAAAGATTTACTAGAAGGAAAGACTCTAAAATTATAAATCAAAAAAAAAAAAAGAAAGAAAAGTCCTTATGCCCCCATCAAGAGTGTCCACTTACATCTTCTCAAATAATTCTTGCAATGACCCTGTGAGGTAAGCCAAGAAAATACTGTGACTGCATTTTAAGGACCGAGAAGCTGAGGCCCGTGGACGTTAAGTGCCTTGCCCGGGGTCAGAGGCTGATTTGGAGGTGAAGGCTGGCTGGGTCAGAGGTCTCCCGAGCCAGTCCTGCCCCCTGCCTCCGCCCACCTCACCTTGGCTCTTCTTGGTGCTTTTGTTCTGCCCTCCCCTCCCCCGGGGCACCTGAGTGTGGACTGAGCGGCGTGGTACCCAAGCCCAGAGTGGGGCTGTGACAGCCTCCCCTCCCCTCCCCCCAGATCCGCTCCGAGATCAGGAGCCAGGAGACGGGCTGTGCACACCCCAGGTCCCGGGAGCCCTCCCCTCGCCGCCGGCTGGACCCCGCCACCCTGAGCAGGACACCGTCCCAGGAGCGGCTCATCGCAGAGCTGCAGGGTCGGCTGGGCATCCAGCTGGAGGCAGAGGAGGAGGAGGCGGCGGGGACCCATGCCCAGGACTGGCTGACCGAGGGCGTCGTCATCACTGTGCAGCCATGCAGGAAGCGGGCCGGGGGGCAGCTTATAGAGAAGGTGGCCAGGAGATGCCCGGGCTGGGCCAGGGCCGGGTGGCAGGGGTCCAGGGTTTCTCCTGGCCCCAGCACTGGCCAGTGGGGAGGTTTGGGGGTGGTGGGCTGGTTCTTGCATCTTATGGCCTTGTAAGGCTGGCCTCACTCTCGTGGGGGAGGCTGGGGTGTCCCCCACCCCCAGCCCCGCTGGCTGAGCTGGTGGTTTCTTCGGTCTTCCTCATCTCTTTCCCTCCTTTCTTCCTCCCAGGTTGTCTTCCCTCCTGGCTCTCCCATTCCCCTGAGAAGAACCATCTCTGTCCTGGCTTCTCCTCCTTCTGTCCCTTTACTCCAGCATCGCAAAGACGCCTCAGCCAGCAGCTCTTCTCCCCTGCCCAGCCTGCCCACCCCCTCGCCCCTGGGGCCCTCAGCTTGCGCCCATGGTTCTCCTGGGGTCCCGAGTGTGGGAGAAGAGCCCTGTGACGAGGATGTGCGGGGCCCCGCCCCTCCCACTCCTGCACCCCACTCCATGAGGTCCGTGGGCTGCCAGACCAACGAGGACCCGCTCTTCCCCCCTATGCAGGCAGGCCTCCCAGGGGCCCCAGCGCCGGCCCTTCCTGTCCCCGCCCTAATACCCGAGCCACCCCCGACTCTGCACATGTGGGTGTGCGTGTATACGCACACAGACAGACACACTCTGTCCCTCCATCCACAAGCCCCAGCACAGTAACCACAGGCCTTGCTTAGATCTCGACCCTGGACCCTCACTGAACCTGTTGTTCAGGCCCCCACCCCTGTCCACATCAGCTGCAGGGTCCCCCCTCTGCCTGCCCTTCCCCAGCCACCACAGTACTGTCCCAGGCTCCCACTAAGGAAGCCATTCCCAGAGGGACACCAGCAACCCACTCCTCCCCAGGGCCCAGCCCCTGCTGAGGCCTCCCTGCCCTCTGAGCACGGTCACCTCTGCTTCCCATGTGCTGTGCCTTCGGCGGCTCACCTTCCTGTCTCTCTCCAGCTTCCATCTCTCCCTGGGCCTTTCTCCCCGGGCTGTTTTTCTCTAGATTTTTTCCTCCTGATTTTAGTACTGCCAGTGGGGGGAAAAAATCCTCTTATCCCATCCTAAATTCCCTTTTGTGAAATGGTCCAGCGGCAAGTCTCTTATCCTTTCTTCCTTAACTCTTAAAAAGTATTTCTTATCCTCATCTCCTCCCCCACCTAAGATCCAGGGCCTGGAACAGAGAGCGGATGGGGAGCTGTGCGGGGCGGACGGCAGGCAGAGCGGCCCTGGAGGGCAGGACGAGGGAGGGGTCAGTGCCAGGGCTGGGGGCTGAGATGCTGCACGTCCTGTTTTTCCCCGGGCTTGCTCGTGCCAGCAGGGTGCCGGGACCCTTCCTCTTGACCCTCTGTGGGCTCCTCTGACCACCGTAAGGTCCTATTGATGCCACGCCTACGTGTAGGGCTCTTCCGGCCCCTAGAGGAGGTCGCACTTCTTGCCTTAATCAGCCCATCTGTCCAGGAGGGAGAGAACTGCCCCCTGCCCCCCATGCCATGATGCTGCGAGACCCCGAAGCCCAAGCACTGGAAGTCCTGACCAGCCTCCTCTCCCTGGCCCCACAGTTCATGGCCCAGGGGAAGACGGGGAGCAGCTCACCGCCTGGGGGGCCTGCAAAGCCCGGGAGCCAGCTAGACAGCATGCTGGGGAGCTTGCAGTCCGACCTGAACAAGCTGGGTGTCGCCACGGTCGCCAAAGGGGTCTGTGGGGCCTGCAAGAAGCCCATTGCCGGACAGGTGATAGTGGGGAGGTGACGGCCGGTGGGTACGGGGACCTGTGCTCCTCTGCAGGGGGGGGGGGTGTTTCACGCCTGGCCTTGGCCCTGCACCACAGCCTGTCTTCCTCCTCAGGTCGTGACTGCCATGGGGAAGACGTGGCACCCGGAGCACTTCGTCTGCACCCACTGCCAGGAGGAGATCGGATCCCGGAACTTCTTCGAGCGGGATGGACAGCCCTACTGTGAAAAGGACTATCACAACCTCTTCTCCCCGCGCTGCTACTACTGCAACGGCCCCATCCTGGATGTGAGTGACCGGGGTGCGTGCGGTGGGGAGGGGCGGCCAGTTCTTCAGTCCGGGCACTGCACCACACACCGGCTCATCTTGTCTCCACGGGAGCCCTCTGAGGGTGCGGGTGGTGAGGTCGTGGCACATCCTGAGGCTCACACAGATAGGAAACACTTGGGCCGGGATTCAAGCCCAGCCCAATTAGGAGAGACCCTGACCTTGGAGTGTTTTGCTCTTTCCTCACCTGTGAGCGTCAGTGGTGAGATCTGTCCAATGGGGCAGCAGCTTGGCTTTGATCGCCGTATTTTACTTTCACAGAAAGTGGTAACAGCTCTTGACCGGACGTGGCACCCTGAGCACTTCTTCTGTGCCCAGTGTGGAGCCTTCTTCGGTCCCGAAGGTACGGGCAGGCGGACTGACTCGCCACCTCCTGGGAGGCCTGGGGAGGCAGGAGGTGGGAGACCGTTGATGTAGGAGTCAGGGCGACTCTACTTCTGGAAGCCTGAACTCTGTCTCCCAAACCCCTGCTCCTCAGGATTCCACGAGAAAGACGGCAAGGCCTACTGCCGCAAGGATTACTTTGACATGTTCGCGCCCAAGTGTGGTGGCTGTGCCCGGGCCATCCTGGAGAACTACATCTCGGCCCTCAACACGCTTTGGCATCCCGAGTGCTTTGTGTGCCGGGTAAGGAGTCCCCCATGCCCCCAGCCCCTGCCCTGGCACGTCTGGAGGGAGCTGGGAGCAGGCAGTGGGGAGAGGGGCTTTCTTGCTTGTGCTCTCTCGATCCAACTTGGGGGCCTTGTTTGGGGTTATTAATGGGGTGAGCAGGCGGTGGGCTACACTTCCTTAAGTCCGGTTGGTCCTGGGGCTTGCACTAAGGCTGGGACAGACCAGGAGCAAGGTAGACACATCCCCCGGTCCTGTACAGTGGCCCTGAGACGGTCATATTCAGGACTGGAGTATGTGAGAATTAAATGAGATAATGCAAATATATAGCAGACTCAACAGAAATGGGCAGTGATTTCCAAACTGCATTCTGGGGGGTCATGGGGTCCCACATTGTTATTAGAGATTCAGCAAGAGCCCTCTGTCCAAATAAGTTTGGGGAAAACACTATTCAGTGCAGGACTTCTCAGAGCCTTTTATACCTAAATGTGTGCACCTGAATCTCCAAACAAGAGATGCAGGGTTTGACACAGACCCTCTAGGATGCAGGGTTTGACACAGACCCTTTTTTACAGCACCAGTGTGTCTAGGAACGCAGTGACAGCCACCTGGTTAAGTGCCCAGGAGTCAGACTTATCTATGAATCCAGGCTGTGTAGCTTGGCAGCTGCATGACCTTGGGCAAGCTGCATGACCTTAACTTGTCCACCCCAGTCGCCTCCCCTGGGAGAACTGAATAGCATTTAGCACAGCACCTGGCACTTCGGAAATGTCTGGCAAGTCATCAGGAGTGTGCCAGCCATAACTGTCTCTGGCCTGTCACACTGGGTGCTGTCCCAGCCAGAAGGGACAGACAGACCCCTGAGCCCCCTCCTCCCACCCCACCCCTGCTTGTGCCTCGCAGGAATGCTTCACGCCGTTCGTCAACGGCAGCTTCTTCGAGCACGACGGGCAGCCCTACTGCGAGGTGCACTACCACGAGCGGCGCGGCTCACTGTGCTCGGGCTGCCAGAAGCCCATCACGGGCCGCTGCATCACCGCCATGGCCAAGAAGTTCCACCCCGAGCACTTCGTCTGCGCCTTCTGCCTCAAGCAGCTCAACAAGGGCACCTTCAAGGAGCAGAACGACAAGCCTTACTGTCAGAACTGCTTCCTCAAGCTCTTCTGCTAGGCACCCCACACCCTTCCTCGGTGCCCCCTTCCCCAGCCAGCGTCCCCGACTGCTACTGTGACCCAGAGACCTCGCCCGGGGGTGAAGGGGCAAAGCTGACTGAAACTGGAACCCTCGTCCTCAGCTGGTGCAGGGGGGTAAGAGGCCGGGAGGGGTCCCGCCTGCTTGTCTTCACCCCTGCTCCTGGGCCTCCTCCCTCCTCCTGCAGCTCTCCCTGGGCTGCCCACTCTTCATCCTCCCCGGGGGGGTGGGGAGGAGAAGGGGAGAGGCAGGAGGGCCCCACCCTGTCCCACGTGTGTCCCCGTGAACTGGCCTGGCCCGGCCGGCACCCACACTGGAGCCATCTCTTACCCATCATTTCAGCAATGGAGCTGGGGCAGTGGGAAGAGCAGGCAGGGCCAGATGGGTTCTCTCTTTATCCTTGTTTGTCCCCCAACCTAACTGTCCCTGTTCTGAGAGTGCTGGGGGACACCTGGCTCCCTCCAGACAATGCCAGCATAAATCCATCCATGCATCCAAGGGTGGAAGAGTCCAAGGGGCCACAGAAGGGTCCCTGTGCTCCTTCTGCACTTCCAGCGTCCCCAGGCCTGGGCGACTGTCCCCCTGAGCCCTCACCACAACCTCCCCTTTTATACCTGCCTGGGTTCTACTGAGAAAGGCCTCTCCAGCAATAAGGTTTTCTAGTCACTTCCTCTGTCTCGGGGCTGGCGTGAGGTGGGGCCACCATCCGTGCCTGGACACTGTACCGACTTTGATAGATTTCTACACTGAGGTTTGAATTCATATCGCCTGAGTTGCTTTTACTTCTCTATACAAAATGATTTTGAAGAAATTTTAAAGATGTTCCCTTTTGTACTCTTCCTCCTTGTCTACCGCCACCGGGCCCGCCAGCGACGGCGGCCTTGGTGTGGAGTTTGCTTTGTACCGAGGGCTTGGGGTGGGAAAGCGATTTGTATTTTATTTTTTCTTAGCACAAGCAGGTGAATGGGGAGCAGCTCCGTGACTCCCCTCCATCCACTTCACAGCTCACCAGGACTGTTTTATAAACTGCTGTATTTTGAAACCCCTTCCTTACCGCCCAGGCCAGCAAGCTCTTAACTGAACCTGGTCTGAGGGTGTCTTTGCCCTCGTGGGCCTAGAATTCTGAACCTCATCTGTTCCGCTTCTGGGGGAGAAGGGGGAGTACACTCTGGGGGCTGCTTCCTGTCTGAGTAAGCCATCAGGAGCCTCTGCTCCCCTGTGGACTTCTTGGCAACAAAGAGAACCCGCTGAACATGCTCAGCCTCCTTGTCGCTTCTCTGGGCCTCTCTCTTCTGCCTTCTCAGGAAAGCTGGTGTCAGATTGTGACCACAAGGACTATGGAAGTCTCTTTGGTCTTGTTGATTCCACTGGGCATATCACTTCCCCACATCTGCCCTCCCGGGAGGCTGGGTACAGGTTCTTCCCCTTGTACAAGTGGGATCAACACTCAGGAGGTCTGGAGAGAAGTCCCCAGGTGGTTGCAAGGGGCCCTGATAGGATTTCAAGCAGGTGACGGGACCCTGCTGGAGCAACAGGAAGCCCCCAGAGCTCTTGGTCCCGAGGATGAAACAGGAGCAGCCAGGACTGAGGTTCCTGGTCCAGGGAAAGGGACCCCACTGGGACCTAAAGGGAGGAGGATTCAGATGACCACACTGGCCTCCTGGCAGAGGCTGAGAGTGCTGGAATCTCAGAAGAGGGTCTCTCCTTTGGGGCCGGGGTCTGGGGAGGTCCGCCTGGACCCTCCGGAGCTCTGATGTCTCCACTTCCACCCATAGGCCTTACTGCTCTGTTTACAGCGACCTGCCCTAGGCTCCTCCCCAAGAGGGACTAGGGTTTCTGGGATCCACCGTCTGGGTCAATGGTTATTTGATAATTTGATTTTGATTATTTTTTTCTCTGTAAACTTTTGGCTTTGCCCATTTCAATTCCTGTGATTTATGCCAATAAAGTTTGCCATTATTTTCACCTGTGCCAGTGCCATTTCTTGGTGGTCCCAGCAAAGAGACCAAACCCTCCCCAGACTCAGAAGCATCACCAGATTGAGGGTAATCCATTCACGTTCCCTGATTTGAGGTCCGAATCCCCGCGGACAGCATCCATGCTACCTGCAGGTGCAGGTCCCACTTGGCGCACACGTGGGCTTTGCTCTTGCCTGGGGAGTTGATAGGGGAAGGCTGGGCTCTGTGTGGGGCAGGCCCTGTCCTAGGCGCTTTCCTGCGGATTCCCTGAAGGCAGCCTTCGACTCATTTACAGGCGGGGACAGAGGTTCCAAGAGGAGACCCCACATGCACAAGTCAATCCTCTGAGTGAGAGCAGAGGCCCTAAGTGAACCCAGGGCTTGCCTCTGCCCGCGTTCCTTCCTTGAGCCAGACTCCGCCTTGCTCCCACAGACACACACCTTGGGTGTAGCCCCGTCCTGACCGAAGGTAGATGGGACTCTACTGCCTCCTCCTGGCCATGGCCATGATTGCGTGCTTCCTCTTTGCTCTGTCACATCCAGAGTTCCAGTCCTGGCTGGGCCCACAGAGCTTCCTAGACAGCAGTGTCCCACTTGAGCTGTGTCTTCCCAGTTTCCCTGTTTGCTGAAAGCAACATGTTGAATTCTAGTCTGAACCCTGACTATGCCACAGTGAGCTCGGAAGTGCAAATTACCTTCAGCCCTCACCCTAACAGAATGACTTTGTCTATTCTTCCAGCCCGTGTTGGATTCATTTTATTTATAGAAATGGGTATGATACACTTCATCATGATTTGCTTTTTCACTTTGCTTTGTGGATATTTTCCCATGTCAATAAATTTAGATCTACATCATTTTTTAATGGCTTCATCGTATTCCATTATATTGATGTGCTACAATTAGAGGTGATATTTATATCATCAGAGCCAGGATGTCCTTGGAAATGCACCATGTGCATATGTATATACTTGGGAAAGTGCATTTAGAGGGAGACAGAGTCAAGGGTTGGAAGGGACTGCCTAGCACAGCGAGGCCCATGGGCTTTGAACGTGCTCCTGGATGTCAGTTCTGAAACCATCATTTACTGGCTGAGAGATTTGGGCAAATTATTAACCTTTATGTGAATTTTCTCATCAATAAAATGGGAACACTAATGCAGCCCTGTATTGCCTCAGAGGATTGTTGCAGATTAACATCGGTAATGGGCACAACGTACCCAGCACAATGCTAAGCGTGCAGTGTCATTAAAAAGTGATCTTAGAGCCGGGCACAGTGGCTCACGCCTGTAATCCTAGCATTCTGGGAGGCCAAGGCAGGCGGATTGCTCAAGGTCAGGAGTTCGAAACCAGCCTGAGCAAGAGCAAGACCTCGTCTCTACTATAAATAGAAAGAAATTAATTGGCCAACTAAAAATATATAGAAAAAATTAGCCGGGCATGGTGGTGCATGCCTGTAGTCCCAGCTACTCTGGAGGCTGAGGCAGGAGGATTGCTTGAGCCCAGGAGTTTGAGGTTGCTGTGAGCTAGGCTGATGCCATGGCACTCACTCTAGCCCGGGCAAGGGAGTGAGACTCTGTCTCCCCCCCCCCCAAAAAAAAAAAAAAAAGGAAAAAAACATTCTAATCCTACCACGAATGGAAAGCTAGAATCACTTACCCATAATTAAAAAAAAAAAACCCTAACTATTAAAATAAAAGAATGTTCACATGTGGACCACCTGAAATCATCTTGCATCAGTGAGGTGAGGGAGGGTTAGGGTTTTGAGAATAAAGGTCAATGTCATGTGAGTGAAGGTCAAAGTTAAGGAGAAGATTCTGTCTATACTATAAATTTTACTATTTTGATCATCATGGATGTTTTTCATGAATCTTAAATTTTTTTTTTTTTTTTTAGACACAGGATCTCTCTCTGTTGCCCAGGCTGGAGTGCAGTGGCCCAATCATAGCTCACTGCAGCCTCAAATTCCTGGGCTTGAGCTATCCTCAGCCTCCTAAGTAGCTGGGTCTACAGGAAAACAAGTGTGTACCACCATGCCTGGCTAATGTTTTTTTATTTTTATAGAGATGGGGTCTTGCTATGTTGCCCAGGCTGGTCTTGAACCCCTGGCCTCAAGCAATCCTCCTGCCTCGGCCTCCCAAAGTGCTGGGATTACAGGGCTGAGCCACTTTGCCCGGCCTAATCTTAATTTCTTTAAATATTGCATTGAATATTTAATCTTAATTCCTGAGTTGTTTGGCACCCCCTTAAAATTTTGGCCTTGAGACAATTCCCTCACTTGCCTCACCCTATTTCCTGCCCTGTGCCGCATGCAGAGGAGTGTGCACCCCAATTTGAGAAACCCCATCCTTGGGCAGTGACTTCCTGGGCCAGGGGCTTGGCATAACTTGGACTAAGAAAATGGCAAGTAGACCTGTGCCAGGGTGCAGGTGGCGGGGAGGAGAGCGGTGTGCCCTGAAGTGGTCTGCAAATGGATTTGGAGAACTAGTTTCAAGGCCGAATTAACTTCCAGGCCTGGAGGGACCATTAACTTCTGCTCTCCAACTCCCTTTAATGGACTGAACACTCACTCCCCACCCAAGGTAAACCGTTTACCTCGGCCTCCCTTGCTAGCCGTAGGCCTGGTGTTTATAAAGCCATTTGCGCTCCCCAGAGAAGGGAGAACGTCTGGTGATTGTTCCATCGTTAAATTAACTCCGTGACAACTCAGACTGCAGCACGGGGGGCGTCCCCGTTCCTGTCCTCCCACTGACCCGTGGGTGTCCCCTGTTTGCAAATGCCACCCAACGCGGGGAACAGGTGTGAGGTCTGGCGGGGTGAGCCCGGGCTGGGGCTGGGACGCACAATTGCACCTTGCTTTTCGAGGGTTCCTGGGCCATGGAGTTCCAAACATTTCACAGGCCCTTTCTAGCAAAGCTAATTAACTTCCCACTCCCTCGGGCGTCAGGAGAGCAAGTCATAGGAATTATTGACGCGACGAGTTTCCTAACAGCTGGTGGGTCAGGGCAGCCTTTTCCCGCGGATCCGAGGGGGCACCAGGACCTCGACGTGTGTATACACATG
This sequence comes from Lepilemur ruficaudatus, assembly GCA_963574885.1. Taxonomy (NCBI): domain Eukaryota; kingdom Metazoa; phylum Chordata; class Mammalia; order Primates; family Lepilemuridae; genus Lepilemur; species Lepilemur ruficaudatus. Next base: position 26,892 of record CAUYRT010041062.1, on the reverse strand, counting down.
TGTGAGAGCAGAGACACGCATGGCCCTGAAACGCCACCCTGTGATATCGTAAAGCTTTGAGGATTAAGCTGTCAAGAGTGGAGGAGGCAGTCTGGTGACACATTTGTTTACTGATTCAGCTGATACTTACAGAGCCCCTGCCATGTGCCAAGCACTGGGCTAGAGCCTAGGGATACGGTGGCGACCAAGACAGACACGGTGCCTGCCCTCATGGAGCTCACAGTTTAATGAAGAGACAAACCGTAAGCAATGAACCAACTCCTGTCTCAGCCTCTAAGGCCTCATGTGATCGGGCCCCTGGCTCTGTCTCATCTCTTCCTCTCTCCCCTGGGCCACCACGCTCCAGCCACTTAGCTTTCTTTCTGTCTCTTGAACACATTAAACTCACTTGTACCCCAGGGCCTTTGCACATGCCGTTCCCATTGCCTAGAGCGCTTTACCCCTGCATTTTCATATGACTTTCTCCATCTCAACTCTCAGATCTCATCAAAAACATCCCCTCCTCGGACAAGGCTTCCTGACCCTCGCATCTAAACTTCCCTTCCCCTCTCTGTCACTTTCTCTCCCGTTTGCCTTGTTTTATTTTCTTCTCGGCCCTGATTGCCCTCCTAGATAACTATTTGTTTCTGGGCTCAGTGCCTTGCTGCTCCGTTTAAATGTGAGCTCCTTGCAAGTAAAGCCCTTGTCTAGATAAAGGAAGCAAACAGAAAGTTAATAAGTGATCGTGACTTGTGACGAGGGAACTGCTCCTCCAGGAGACAGAGTAACGCTGGAGGGTGTGGCAGGGGCTGGGGACAGCGGGGTCAGAGAAGGGTGATGTTCAAACCGAGACCTCTAGGACAAGAGGGATCCAGCCCGGGGAGCAGCTGGGGGCTGTGCTATATTTACACAGAGGTTTCAAAGACTTAGTCCAAAAAAGAAGAATGTAAGATATCTCATTAATAATTCTTTCATATTGATGACACGTTAAACCTATAACATTTGGGGCATATTGGGTTAGATAAAATATCTTATAAAATTATTTCCACTGTTTCTTTTTACCTTTTTAACGTGGTTATTAGAACATTTTTAATTACATATGTGGCTCACAGAATTTTTATTACACAGCTTTCCTTTCTACCTTCTGTTTTTGGGTCCATTGTTAATATATCTGTCTCCCTACTCAATGTACCATAGCTGCATGAGAGCTGGAATCCTACTAGGATACATAGCTATTATTTGTTGAGCACCTATTATGTGCTGGGCACTATGTTTTGTTCTGTTTAAAAAGTTTTGGTGTTTTTTTTTTTTTTTTTTAATGATTATAGTTTCCCAAGAAGTTTAAAAAAAAAAAAAAGTACAGGGGGGGCCTGTGTACCTTTCAGGCAATTCCCCCAAATGGTAGCATCTTATAAAAGTAAGTGGGATACAGAAACCAGGAAATTGACATCAGTACAATCCACAGAACTTATTCTGACTTTGTTGGTTTTACTTGTACTCCATTTGTGTGTTTTATGTGTAATTCTATGCAGTTTTATCACATGTCTAGATTTGTGTAACCACCACCAGAATCCACAATGACAACACAGAACTGTTCCATTAGCACAAGGCTCCCTCTTGCTACCCTTGTATAATTACATCTCCCCTCCTCACAGCCTCTGGCAACCACTACTCTATTCTCCACTTTGTTATTTTGAAAACGTTATAGAAATGGAATCACACAGTATGTGACCTTTTAAGATTGGCTTTTTTTCTCACTCACTCAGCATGACGCCCTTGAGCTACATCCAAGTTGTCACATGTATCAATTACCCATTCCTTTTTTATTGCTGCATAATATTCCATGGTATGGGTGTACTACAGTTTTTTTAATCCATCTGCCACTTAAAGGATATTTAGGTTGTTTCCAGTTTTGAGTGCTTTTGAATAAAGGTGGTTAAACATTCATGTGCAGGTTTTAGTATGAGCATAGGTTTTTATTTTTCCGGGATAAAGACCCAAGAGTGCAATTAGGCACTACATGTTTTAATGTAATATCATTTCACAATATAATTTCCATTGTGTTATAACAGAGGACAGAATACGGGCTTTGAGGGAACACAGTAGGATTTGCGTCTTGACTCTACCACCCTTGCCAGGCACTGCTCTGTTCTCCTCTGTAAAACTGGTGTGTTTAACATGAAAATACGACTCTCAGGGTTTGTGAGGCCGAGAGATAAGCTTATGTGATGCCCACACTGGGCGCACAGTGGGGCACAATATGAAACTCACTAATGTAGGTCTCTCTCCTTGCATCTCTGTGGTTCTTGGCACAGTCCCTGGGACATGGAAGGCATTGGATCAACGTTCGCTCCAGGAAGGAAGCTGGGGATGGGAGGTGGGACAGGCAGAGACTGGAGCGCAGCTGGGTTGCAGAACAGGTGGGCGAGCTCACAGACGCTGCACACAGTGACAGCCAGGATCTGGCCTAGAATAGAGGTCGCCTGCTCTGGCTGGATGGCAGCCCCTTCTTGGAGTGATGGGTGGCAGGTGCATGCCACTCACTCGGCAGGTGCTTGTGGCTAGCAGTGACAAGAGAGGCCCAGAGTGGCTGGTTACAACTCCCAGTGAAGGCTTTCAGAACCTTCCCCTCCAATGCCCCGTATTACAGAGGAGGCCTGGGGAAGACCCCATCCCTTCTGCAGTGGGGTGTTTAAGACTAGCTAATCGCTGCTGTTTCTTGAGCACTCATTGTGCACCAGCTACTGCATGTTACGGATGAGAGAACCTAGGCTCAGAAAGGGGACATTAGCTGCCCAGGTCTATCTTCCCCAGCCTCCTTCATTTGATCCCTGGGCCTTACTACTCCAGAGTGACTCAATTATGCTTCCTGTCCCCTACATGCCACCACGCCAAGCTTCCGCTTCCCCAACCAACTGTCACAGAAGCAGAAGAAACCAGTAAGAAACCACACAGGGAAGGATCTATTGTAGCCTTGTACCCATCCTTGAGGGTAAGGCTTGGCCTGAGGTTGGATGTACAAGTGAGGACTCTTTGAATTGACAGAAACTCAACTCAATCCAACTTATATCAAAATGGAAATGCATTGGCTCCAATAACCAAAATGTGTAGGGGGAAATGGTTTCAGGTATAGCTGGATCCAGGGGCTCAAATGACATCAAAACTCTGCCTCTCTCTTTTAAGCTCATCTTTTCTTTGTATCTACTTCATTGTTCAGCAGCCTCTTTCTTGGTAGGGGCCAAGTGATCACCATCAGCTCCATGGCTGTGTCTTACCAGCAATCCCAGTGGGAAAAGAAAGCACCTATTTCCAAAGAGCTCTCATCAAAGTCCCAGGATGGTCATTGGATCACCTTGAGACACGCCCAGTCCTGATTCAGTCACTGTGTAAGCAGCAAAATGGAATACACAGATTGGCCGGGCCTGGGGACACATGCCCCCACCTCTAGAGCTAGGGACAAGGGATCCCCCTTCATCTGAAACAAGACCGAAAATGAGGATGAGTTGGTTTCCCCAGAGGAAAAATGGGATGCTATTTTCAGGACTTAAAATGAATTTTGGGCAAACCAAACACTGTAGAGTTCTCCCCACCTACCCAACCCCCATGAAATGTTCCTGCTGTGTGTCCTATCTCTGCCGGTGCCAATTTGGGGAGAAGAGACTCCCTGTGGTGAGAGATGTTGGAAAAATTCCCAGTGGCTTTAGGAGACCAAATAGGCAGTGTCCACAGGAGCTGCCAGACATTTCAAAAGCAATTGTTTGGGGAAAAACAAGCTTTCAGGGTGTGTTAAGCTTGATGCTATCTACCTTGTTATCTCTACTCAAGCTTTCTCTCTCTGCTCTAATAGACTTCAACTCTTCAGAGGTATTGGAATTGAGAACTTCACATGGAGGGGTGGTTATCAGAGGCTGGCGAGTCAGGGGACTTGATTGAACCTGGCAAAGTGAAGAAGGGAAAGGTCTTTGTCTCGAACCTGCCAAAGTGAAGAAGGGGAAGGTTGGAGAGGCCCCCGACATCCCGTGCCTGCATAGCTTCAAGTCTGGGGCCAAGATCACCGTCAAAGACTTTCACCAGCTGAGTCACAGAGTTAGGGTGAGCCTAGGGCTTCCCGGAAACCGCTTCGCTGAAGAGGTTCGTGAGGTCGCCATTGCTCATTTAGATTTGCAGCTTTCCCCCGTATCACTTTTGCCTCAAACACCAGTCAACCCTAGGAAAAGGGACAAAGCTTGCCACACACAACAAATGCTCTTTGGCCCTGAGTTCTCTGGTTCTCGTTGTACATGAACACCTTTTTCCCCCCCCCACCCCCTTAACACAGGAAATGCAGGAAACAAGCACCAGGTGATTAAAAAAAAAAAAGGACACACACACACACACACACACACACTCACACACACACAAGCTTTCAACTTGTCCAGAAACTTGCCCACAGCTCTTCTGGCCACGTTTGGGCTGGGCCATTGTGACGTCAGGCAGGCAGGCAGCCAATGGACAGGTGGTTCTGACTCCCTAATCTGCATACTGCGGTCGCATTGGTTCAAATTTCAGGGCCATTTGTATTGTGGTGGTTTCTTTATGTTCAAGGTTACAGCCACGCCAGGCAGAGGACAAACTCCACTTCTGGCCTTCCTGCCCAGCCAGATTTAAAGGAGGATAATTGGGGCAGTCAGTCCCTTCTGGGAAAGGGGCCTCGTGGAGGTTACGAAATCCAGCAGGGCATGGAAGGGGAAGGCGTTGGCAATCTGGAAAGGATGGCTCAGTAACTCCATCTTTCCTATCCACCCCACTGACATTCTGCTGCATCGTTACCTATTCTTTAACTTAAACTCGGTTAAGCCCTGAAATTTGGATGAAGAGAAACCAGACACAGGTTACTTGAATTATTATGCTTGGTTTTATCTTGTAGACTGATAGCTCAGGCATGTGAATTGAACATGCAAATGTGTGCAAAACAACATGCATAATTTAAGATCCTCAAATTAACAGGGGAGAAACAATTGAGGAACCTTACCTCTTTCTCTGAAGCACAGTTTTCTAGGAATACCATAACCTTTTTTTTTTTGGGCTGTCTGATAGGAGGGCTTGGAAAATAGAAGGAATTTGGACCAAACGGGTAGAGATTGTGATACTAAAATATAGTCAAATTTTATTTACTCAGGTATCATTTAATTTGGGTTTGGTGTAATTATCACCTCCAACAAGCTTCCCTTTACTTCGGTGCTAACTATAAAGATGGCATCTGCATCTATTAGAGCTCTGGTTCTCGCCCCCAAGGTTTGATTAAATAGCTCTGGGCAGAAATAAAGAAATTGTAATAGGTGCCCCAAATATTTCTGCCAAATGGGGACTACCACTGAGAAACTCTGCCTTGATGTTTCAAGTTACTTTTAATTTTAAATATTTATTCTCCATGGTTTTCACAAACCGTTGAAATATGTCAGCAAATGAATGTTTTAGCATGCAAACTTTATCTCTTTGATTGCCAAAAGCTGCCCTAGTCCAGAACATACACTGATTTTAACTGGAAACTGGAGCCACATCACTATGAAGAGGTACTAAGTGCCTTGCAGACCTCCTTCTGTGATGGCTAATTTTTTGTGTCTTACTGGACTGGGCTCAGGAATGCCCAGACAGCTGGTAAAACATTCTTTCTGGATATGTCTATTAGGGTGTTTCTGGAAGAGATTAGCATTTGAATCAGTAGACTGAGTAAAGATGACCTTCGCCAGTGTGGGTGGGCAGGCATCATCCAATTCACTGAGGGTACAAGCAGAACACAAAGGGGGAGGAAGGGTGCCTTTGATTGAGCTCTCTGCTTGAGCTAGGACTTCATCTTTTCTTGCTCTCAGCTGTTGGCACTCCTGGTTTGGGGACCTTCAAACTCAGACTGGGCCTTACACCATTGGCTCCTCTGGTTCTCAGGCCTTAGGGCTTGGAACTCCACCACTGGCATTCCTGGGTCTTCAGCTTGCAGAAAGCACATTGTGGGACTTTTCAGTCTTCGTAATGTGTGAGCCAATCCCCTATAATAAATCTCATTCTCTATATCTACGTATATCCTGCTGACTCTGTTTCTGGAGAACACTGATGAATACAGCATGTAATTGACAAAGGGCCCCGGATGCTGGCTCTGACAGCCCAGCTCCGCTGCTCCCAGCCAGGACTGAGCTCAGCAGAGACTTTAGCTTGAGGATTCCTCAAGGGCCTTACCAAACCCCCCCCCTAGACTGCCTGGGAGCGGAGGACACTGCCACTCCACCCCTTCCTTATCTCTCCCATGCACTTGGGGTTAGACGGCCTCGGAACTTCCCTCGTTCCCGCCCTACCGCTCACATAGACATTTCCCCTAATAAAAGCCCTGTGCTTTCAATCCCATTGCAGCCTCTGCTTCTAGAAGTACCAAGACTGACACAAAAGGTTTTGACAAAGAAATGAACACTATGGAAAGTATCCCAGGGAATGCATTTTGGGACATTAATTGATAAGCCAGTTTCTCATTTCCCTTGCACCCTGTCCACCTTGTATTCTGACGGGAAAAGAAGAAGAAACATCATCTCCAGAAAGCAGAGCATATAATATAGGGGAAGCCCATCCAGGCAGGGAGAGGAAGGGCAAGCACTTTCTTGAGGACTTCAGGCATTATTTGCGTGAGACAATTCTGTCCTATTATCCAGTAAGCCTAAGGAGACCCCTCCCCGACTTCCTGACATTACTTCCTTTGCTATTATACTTTTGCCCAAGTAATTAAATAATTTCTTTCCAAATACATTCTTTAAAAAAAAAAGGTTTGTTTGTTTGTTTTAGTATATGTAATAGCTTTGAACAAATAAATTCTATCATTTGAACCACTTTCTCTTTTAGACTTTCTCTGCTCACATAGTTCAAATTAGCAAGTTCATCTTTCTGGGTACCACAGCCTGAGTGTTGGGCAAGACAGGTGTGTGTGGGGAGAGGAAAACAAATCTTCATTTATTTTTTCTCTGTCTCTTTTTTTTGTTTTTCTTTTCTTTTTTTTTTTTTGAGACAGAGTCTCGCTCTGTCACCCAGGCTAGAGTGCCGTGGTGTCATCCTAGCTCACAGCAACCTCACACTCCTGGGCTCAAGAGATCCTCCTGCCTCGGCCTCCTGAGTAGCTGGGTCTACAGGCATGCACCACCAGTGCCCGGCTAATTTTTTCTACTCTTAGTAGAGACGGGGTCTTGCTCTTGCTCAGGCTGGTCTCAAACTCCTGAGCTCAACCGATCCCCACCTCAGCCTCCCAGAGTGCTAGGATTACAGGCGTGAGCCACCGCGCCCGGCCAAACCTCCATTTATTTAGTTTGTTTTGCTCTTTGCTCTGACACTTGCCCCAGGACTTCTTTACTATCTGTGTCTCCATGTGTCACCTTATCTCATGGAGACAACAGCTTCCTTCTAATTTTTTTCTTAGAATCAGGGAGTTCTTTGAAAGTCCACATTATCTAGGGCCAGAATTTGCAGTCCTAGTATTTTCAGTGATCCCTCCAACTCTCCTTTTGGAAAGCGGCACCACGTTGACTTTGGAGCAATGCTTCCCTCGGACGGTGAGGCTTGCTGAAGGCTTTCTGTGTGCCCGACGCTGAGGTGGCTACAGGGAGTGCCTGGTGGCGCTCTCTGGCTGTCAGTTCAGCTCCTGTGGCACTCCTGGTTGGTAAAGTCACGGGAAGCCTCTGGGGCCATCGGTGCCTTCTCCCCACTGGCAGAAGAGGAAGCAGGTCTGGTTTCCAGGCTGGGGAACTCTGGGGCAACAAAGCCCTGAGCCTTCTATTTGGAACTCATTTGGTATTTGGCATCATTTTCATCTTCCTTATTCCATTTCTGACTGTTCTTTGCTGGGAGGTGCTGGGCTGGATCCCAGTGCATCGCAATCGCTGTTAAAATACGTGTCCCTCTGACAGGTTTTGATGTAATGACTGCGTATGTCCAGGCTGCCATTAAATCCCTAGAGTCTAGCCCAGCGCTGGACACATAGTTGGCATTTGATAAGCGTTTGATGAATGACAGCTGCCAAGAGAGGGCAGGGCAGCCTGGTGTTAGGGAGCTAAGCGGGTCCATCGGTATGAACGTCGTGCTCTAGGTCCTGAGGCTAGATGGACCCAGGAAGGCTACAGAATGCTGTGGACACAGGGCCAAGTGTTAACCCAAAGCAGCCAAGGGTGACGTGATCAAAGAGATCACAGAGGAGGGAAGGCAGAGCTCCATGACACAATTGTGGATTAGAAGTCAAGTGCGACCCATTGTCGAGGAGGGAACCATGAGATCACAGCCAATGGTGTGGAATCATAAATCGATCTGGGGGTTAATATAGAGGTTGTCATTACACACCTGTAATTCCAGCACTTTGGGAGGCCAGGTCTAGAGGATTGCTGGAGCCTAGGAGTTTGAAACCAGCCTGGGCAACAAAGTGAGACGTCATCTCTACAAAAAATTTTAAAAAATTAGCCGGGCATGGTGGCACATACCTATAATCCCAGCTACTTGGGAGGCTGAGGCAGGAGGATCCCTTGAATCCAGCAGTTCAAGTGAGTTACAGTGAGCTATGATTGTGCCATTGTACTCCAGCTTAGGCAACAGAGTTAGATCTTGTCTCAAAAAAAAACAAAAAAACAAAAAAAACAAAAATCAGGGGTTGGAGCCAATATAACCAGGGGATATTAGGAACAAAAGCCAAGCTAGCTGGGTCAAGGCAAATGGTTCAAGACAAAGGCTGTGAATGAGATGACAGTGTCAGTGATTCATTTATACCAAATGTTGGCCTTGTGGCTGGGGTGAGACCTGCCAGGTTAAAGGCACATGGCCAGGCCAGACGCCATCAATGTCTGAACAGTGGAATAGGATCAGGAACCAGCCATCCCCCTGCCCAGGCACATAGGGCCCAAAAGCTCCAACCTAGGAGCTTAGGATCATTTCCAGGGCAAAGGAGAGCCCATTAATCAAAGTCCAAGTGAATCCTAGACCCAGCCCAGACAGAAGGGTCAATCCATGGAGATCCACATGTGTGGATGGTGCAGAGTCACCAAGCAGAAATCATCCCTGGAAAATTGACATTTGAAAACTGGGAACGTGTTGTATCAAGAGTTCATCCACCCATCCATCCGTTTATCCAGTCATTCATTCTTTTATGCATTGGGCAAGCAGAGATAGAGAGATTGCAGTATCCCCATATCTGGAATACTCACCTGGGAACCTAGCCCCTGGCACTGAGGCCCTCAAGTCTGAGCAGGGCCAGGTATAAATCTATCTCACTGCTGGGTCTTTGAAGCAATGCACGGACTATCCCGTATTTAATAGCTCCGAGAATAGTGGCGGGACAAGCCAGAAAGTCCAGACCAACACTGAGCTGGAAGGCAGGGTTTTCATTAGACCCAGTTTCCGTGGATTGGCTAAGGCAGAAGCAGGGCTCCAGCCACACACACACGCACACACACACATACACCCCACCCGTGCTTCAAATATCAGTCTAGTTGATATCTGACCTTCCCAATATAGACAACTCTTGACTGCCAATGTATGGATTACCCACCTAATGATCCCAGCACCTAGCCAGCCTCCCGCCACCATCACTCAATCTGTGCAAATTAAGTTCTGTGTTAGTCAAAGACGAACATAATTAGGAAGGTAAATTTGCAGAATTCAAATTACATAATGCATTCCAAAGTCAAATAGAAATTGTTATGGATTAGCACAGATAGTGAGAGGATGGAGTCTGCAGGGTATGCTTGTCCATGCATCTGGTCACCTGCTCAGCAGATGTTGATGCACGGAGCGGGTGGGCAGAGAAGGGGCCACGGTCCCCAGGAGTCTGAAGCCTGCTGCTCTATCAGCTTTCTACCGTGTTCTGAGCAACAAGTAGACAGAGAGAGAGAGGGTTGTGAAAATAAGACCTCATGAGAAATAATCAGAGAAACACGATGTCGCAACCTGTCGAGGAAGCAGCAGGGCAGGGCAGGCAATGGGATGAAAACCCCAGGTCCAGCCAGGTGTCAGGGAGTTTGAGCTCTGCTTGTCCGTTCCTCTGTCCTTGACATGCCCCAGCCTACCAGGTAGGATGGGAGCACTTCTTCCTCCTCCAAACTCATCTACTACCGAGTTTCTGGCTTAGCAAAGGGGCTCAGCTCCCCTGTGTTCCAGACCTTGCCTCACTGCCAGGACTTGAGTTCTAAGTTGCTGAGCCTGCCTGGTAACCTAACCTAACAAGACCCCGGTGCTCTTGTCTCTGAACTGTCTGTGATGATCAACCCTGCTCAACCAGTCAGGATTACATCTGGTGGCTTGTCCATAACCCAAACCATTATAGTGGCTAAATACATAAAGGTCTATCTTTTTACCAAACAGAAATTCTGGGATTGGTTGAGGGGCTCAGTCATGTCAAGACCACTGTCTCTGAGATTTTTTTCGACCCCTTGCTCATGATCACACAATGGCTGCCAAAGCTCCAGCCATTGCTTTCCCAGTTCAAGGCAGAAAGAGAATGGTGGAGGCAATGTCAGCTGTGACTTCATTTGTCAAGAAGGCTAAAGGCTTCTGCCTAGATCTCATTGACCAAAACTGGGCCATGTGGCCAGATTGTTTAGATCCAACCCTCAAGGCTGGCACATAGCTACCCCTACCAAAATTGCATTCTCTTAGCAAGGCAGAATGAGGGAATCGATAGTAAGTAAACAACTAACGGGCTCTACACAACTGTCAAAGCAGCTAAAAGGCAGGCATCAGCTTCTCCTAAAGGTATTCATTAGTAAATCACTGGGTGCTGTAGATGATACAAGGCATTTTTTTGATGGCAGTGCTGGTAGTGGTGATGACGTAGCACCCAGCCCACCTTCTTTCACCTGTGGGCGGGGAGCAGGCGGGAGGGGGAAAGCTGGCAAAGACAAACACGCGTGCCGATGTCTAGCTTTTATGGGGCTCCCGAAGCTCTGAGTATGTTGTTTCATTTTATCCTGTGAACACCCCTGTGGAGTCGTCTTTATTGTCTCTATTTTTCAGATGCAGAAACTGAAGCACAGAAAGCATCACTGAACCCATATTCCGCAGCAGCCAAGGCTCAAGACCTCCATGGTGTAGACATTGTAGGTTTATCAAAAAAAAAAAAAAAAAAAAAAAAAAGTTGGGAACCCAGCAAGCCTTTCCAATTACATTTAAGAACAAGCTGCTGGGACAACAGCACCTGAACAACACTCCAAGGACCATCTGCACTATTCCCTTGTACTGGGATTTGGGTGCCCGATCTCCCCTTAGCGTCTGGGTCACCCCCATTTATCCTTCCAGGGAACTCAAGCTGTTCCCTCTTCAGGAAGTTTCTGGTGCTGTGCCTTTCGCTTGGACTGATGCTCTTTCCTGCAAGCTCCCTGCCTTGTGTGCCTGGCTCCCCCTCTAAGCTTTAGTAAGCTCCCTGAGGACAAGAACGGTATCACTCCTGTACCCTGGTTAACCCCCACTGTCTGGAACGGTGCTTGGAGCTCGGCAGACGTGTTGATAAGTTTATGTCTTCTTATTGCTTTAAAAATATCGATTCCTCCGATGCCCACAGAAGTGTCCAAATTGTTAATACTCAGCATGGTACAGCAGCCCCTCGCTGCTACATGGATGGATGAACGAGTTGATGAGGGACCATTCTGGTACGGAAAGATGATCGTTGCATTTTGGGTAATGACGTTTGACCTAGGGCTCACCTGTGCTCCCGAGAATCAGCGCGCCTGCAAACATCAGGCATCGCTATGTAACACGTGATGCTAACAGCCACTGACCCAGCACCCACCTTGGGGCAGGCACCACGCCGGGTCCTTTATATACTTGATCTTTTTTAATCCTTCACCAAGCCTGTGATAAAGGAAAGCGTTTTCCCTTTCGGTGGTCTTTTGTGACAGATGGAAGTGAAAGAATTGGGGACCATCAAAGCCTTGGACTAGAGGGGCGGGGGGATGAAGAAACAGAGTTCAAGGGGGGACGGTGAATCAAACCTCGAAGGCTAATGATGTGTGTGGGGGGGTGGCGGGTGCTGCTCAGAGGGAACAGGTGGCTGCATCGGGACCTCTGATGGCCGAGATGTCAGGAGCACCGCGGTGAGCGTGAAGACACAGGGATAAGAAAACAAATGGCAGAACCAACAGGCTTCCGTTGAGTCAGGGGCTTTCGGTCACAGATGAGGCATCCGCTGTCCAATATTTGTTTTTATTTCCCCGCATGGTTAATTATTGTAGCCGGGGTCTGATAAGGCGGCGGCCCTCCTGCGCAGAGAGCCAGGGTTATCTGCAGTTTTACAGCCCTGTCGCGCAGCCGCACGGCAGATAAACTCTTAGGTGGTTAGTGGCTGCTTGGTCAGTAATTAGAAACTCTGCTGAAAAAATATGGGCAAGAAGTGGGAGCCGTCTATGGCAGAAAGAGACCAAAAGACATAGGACCAGAGGTGGAGCTCTGAGCTGGGTCAATGGCCCCTGGCCTTCCAGAACAAGCTGCCTAAACCCTGGCTCGGTGCCCCCCTACTTCTGGAAAAATCGACACCCCAGAGGGAGGTGCCAGGTGCTTAGCTCGCATTTCTTCAAAGCAACCCCAAGTGGTGTATATTCGCCTGTCTTCTTTCAGAAGAAACAGCATCAAAGAGGCCAGCTGACTCCTTTTTAAGCTTCGGTCTATTGCTAGTCGGGTTCTATGTTAATCCAGGGGTCAGCTGTAATTTGAATGCTGTCTAATTTTCGTGTATCACGAAATATTATCCTTCTTTTGATTCCCCCCCCCGCAACAATTTATACGTGTAAAAACCATGTTTGGCTCATGGGCTATACAAAAACAGGCAGAAGATTTGCTCTGCTTTTTTGTAACACATGAAAATGACGCAAAACTCAAATTTCAATATCCACAAGTAGTTTTTAAATGGCTTTGTGGAGATATAGTTTATATGTGTAAAGTTCTCTTGAAAGTGTTCAGTGATTTTTGGTATATTTAAGGGCGTGCCAAAAAACTCGGTATCAACTATTTTATTACAACATTTAAAAAAATTATTTTATTTTATTTTTTGTGACTGAGTCTCTATCTGTTGCCCCGAGTAGAGTGCAGTGGCATCAACCTCAAACTCCTGGGTGCAAGAGATCCTCCTGCCTTAGCCTCCTGAGTAGCTGGGACTACAGGTGTGCACCACAACATCTGGCTAATTTTTCTATTTTTAGTAGATAGGGAGTCTTGCCCTTGCTCAGGCTGGTCTCGAACTCCTGACCTCAAACGATCCTCCTGTCTTGGCCTTCCGGAATGCTAGGATTACAGGCGTGAGCCACTGTGCCCAGCCTTAAATTAGAATTAATGCCCCAAAAAATCCACGATGAACAAAGTCTCAACATTTTAAATAGAAACAGGGTCAGTAGCAGTGCTTTGTCACAGGATACTGGAGATTAAGCAGAAGGAAAAATCCCTAATACTGATCCTGTCTTTATTTAAAATTTTAATATTTTATTCATCATGTTTTTTTCCCATTAATTTTGATATTTGAAAATATGGCATTAAAATATTTATCTTGATTACTGATTTTTTTTTTTTTGGTAACACCTTAAATTTTGCAGCCAAAGCAAGGAGAGCTCCAGGCTAGAGGAAATGGCATTTAAGGTGAAGGCAGAATTCCTAGGACCTGGGCTGCCTTATAAATGACACATTTTTCATTTATGTTGTAAAAAACATTTGAACAATATTATGAAAGCATTCATGAAAATACTTTCTTTTCTCATTTTAAAAATAAGTGCTTGCTGAGAAAAATATAAACCATCAAATAGTAAAAAGAAAATAAAATTCACCCCAAATCTCATCACCCTGAGATCATTGCTGTAAACATATTAGTGTCTGCCCTTCTAGGTTGTCCTGTCTGCATATACACAGAGATAAATGGATATTCAATTTCTATAAATGAGATCACACTGGGCATGCTTTTCCATAATGTTCCTCTTCACTCAACACTATGTCATGAGCATCTTTCTATCTTAGTAAATTCAGACACACAGCGTCATTTTTAATGGCTGCGTAGTACTCCATCATAAAGATGCCACATTTACACAATAAACTGCTTACCCACGAGCATCTGGGCCATTTCTGATAAGAAGGAATTCTTTTAAGAAAAATAAATTACTCCAAATCACTCCCAAACAACAGATTTCATCTTTGCCTTCTCTTCCTGTATACATACATATGACATATTTCTACATGGTTGATATCATAGTGAGCATTCAATTTTATATTCTGCAGTGCTTGATGTATTGTAAACATTCCCCCGTGTTGTTTCATAATCTTCATCCAATTTTCTCTTATTTCAAGGGTCAGCAAACTTCACATATATATATTTGGTTTTGTTTTTTGTTTTTTGCTTGCTTAACAATCTTTTAAAAATGCTTTAATAAAAACACTCTGAGCTTGCTGGCCACACAAAAACAGGCGTCTGGTTCAATTTGGCTGGTGAGTTTGCCAGACTATGGATCATTTTGTCACCCTTGTCTCTGTGCTGCAGTGAAGGTCTCCACGTATACAGCTTTTTCCTTCTTTTGAGCCATTTCCCTTGTATAATTTCCCAGGAATGAGATTAGTAGATCAATGACCAGCATCATTTTTAATGATATATACATATTGCTATGTTATAAAATTGTGCTATCCAGCAATTTGTGACCACATAGGTTTCTTACAACCTTACCAGCACTTGGTAGTATCAATTTAAATTTTATGCTAATTTAGCAAGTATAAAATGCTATCTTGTTTTCATTGCTATATCTGATTGTTCTCAAAGGAGGGGACTTTTTTCATGTGTTCGATTGCTTTTTGTTGAGTAATTTTAGAGAAGCTTCACGTTAGAATTGGCTGAAAAGAAGCAATCCTGAACCCCTTCCTCCAGTTCCAAGGTGAGAAGTTCCTTTGGCTCACATGCGCGTTTGCATATAACCCCTCCTCGAGTTCTGCCGCATTCAAATGACAGAGCAGAGCCCAGTGAGGCCTTATGGCTCTGTGGCAGCAGAAAGAACTGGAAAGTAGGTCGAGGAATTAATCCTGCTGGTTCCAGTAATTAGAGTAGACAATGGGGTCAAAAGTTCAGACTGAGCCTGGAATGTCGCCCGAGTGTCTCCTGCAAGACCTGGACACGCTGCCCCTGCTCTCTTCCCCATCCCTGGCAGTCCCAAAGTGCATTTTCTTTCTCCCCTCTTCTAGTTTAGGGAGACACGTTTGGCTTTTCCTCCCATGTAAAGTCAGATGGTCCCAGAGGCAGAAATGATCCCACTGAGAAACCTCCTGCCTTCTAAAGGGAACCCGCACGGTCATCTTCCTCCTTGTCTTGGGCAACAAACAGGTGAGGAGTGTTAGTTCCCCAACCCTGGAAGAGTCCAACACAATGAGTGAGAGGCTGCTTTTGCTTCTAATGCAGGTTTGCTCATAACTCTTGATTTAGGACTTTTGATGTATTGCAACGAGCAGAGGCTAATACGGTGGGAGTCTGGTGGAAAGGTTTCAAGCGTGAGATCAGGGTTGAACTTAACAATAGAGCCTTTCTAACAGTTTACTACGACACAGAGGATAAACTCAACTGGCTGCAGAACTGAACTGTTAGGACACGACTAAGTGACGGAAGCCATTGGATGTACAAAAGGGAGTGGTGAGGACTGCGGTGAACAGAAAAGTGCATTCTGTATCCCCAAAGCATTTACACTCAAAATTTCTTTTAAAAAAATCATGGCTCCAGGGCGGGCACAGTGGCTCACACCTGTAATCCTAGCACTCTGGAAGGCCAAGGAGGGAGGATTGCTTGAGGCTAGGAGTTTGAGGCTGCAGTGAGCTATGAGGACCACTGCATTCTAGCCTAGGGTGACAGAGCAAGACTTTTGTTTCAAAAAAAAAAAAAATAATAATAATCATGGTTCCAACCCAACCAAACATGGCTGCAAGGCTGAGCTGGCCCCCGAGGACCCCAGCCTGTGAATTCTGGAAAAGGCATCAGCCCCTTCCGTCTCTTCTCAGCCTCCAGTTCCAAGTTTCCATCTCCACTTCCCCGCCTTTCCTCAGCTTCTCTCTGCACGGCCCCCCTTGATTCCATTGTGAAAAGAGCTAAACTTTCTGCCCAAGAACCCGCCTGGGGCTGGTGGGCAGCACGTCCGCAGATGGCGACACTACAGTCTCCATCAGATGACACAGCCGTGGGCAGAATGGAGGGAGGGTAGATAATCTAGTCTGAACATCTCGAGTTGCAACGGTCCGAGATCCACTTAGGCTCAATACATTTATTGTAAAGACGCAAGGACAGGAAATAAAGAAAGAACCGAGAGGTCTCCTGAGAAATGAGGTGAACAGGGAGTGGGAAAGGGGAGGCATTTCAGGGCTGGGATGAAGGCAGGTCCCCAGAGATGGGACCTGGGGGCAGGCAAGTCTCTTAAAACAGGTCTGTTTCCTAAGATTTAGGAGCAGGGGTACCCTCCAGTTTAATAAGCATGAGATTTTGACTGTTTTAGATGGAGCGTCCAATGAGTGCCCACCAGGAATACAACCTACGCTGAGAACCACGTAGACGCACTCACCCACCTGTTCTCCCAACCTGCATGTAGAATTCAACATTCCACCAAGGCAGCAGAAACGAGTTGATAAAGGCTCATCGATGAAGCTTAACAAGCTGTGTGGCTGCCAATTAAGAGAGATTTCTACTTACCTGGTGCTGAATTGGATGCCCACAAAATGAGCGTGGGGAATAAGATGGAAGGGAACCCACCTGGCCTTGTGTTTCCAGGGGCCCAGGCTGGGTCTAGGCTGGTTTTTGGGTCCTGGGGTCAGAGCTGGAGTGGGCAAGTCTGAAAAAAGTGTGGGATGAGCCAGAGACGAGAGCAACCTGCGTCCCTAGAGAGATGGATGGCCAAGGACAGTGAATCTGAGTTGGGTTAGTGAGTCCAAGGAGAAGAAACTAGAAACATGAGTCCAGGGAAAAAGGACTGGAAACAGGGAGAATGGTAAGGTCATGCTGAACTTTCTTCTGTTTCCTAAAAATGCCAAGCAATTTCCCAATTCAGATATTTGAGCATGTGGTTCTCTGACCTAGAATATTCTTCACCTGATTGACTTTATGTACTTGAGACCTCAGCTTTATTGTCACTTTCTCAGTAAGGTCTTCTACAGTGGATACCGTTAATTTTGAATGCCTAACATTCATACCCATTTTCGGGCTAATGGCATCATTTTGAGTGTATCAGTCAGCTTTGCTGCGGTAACAAACAGCCCCAAGTTTAGTGGCTTCCCACAACAAACGTTTATTTCATCTCTGCTACATTTCAGCTGCTGCAGCTCTGCTCTGTGAACCTGCCATTCTGGGACACAGGCTGAAGGAGCAGCCCCTATTTGGGACATGCTGCCCTGATGGCAGATGGGAAACAGCAGGTGACAGAACTGAATCACACAATCTCTCTGAAAGCTTTTGGCCAGACTCGGCATTTGTCATATCTGCTCACAGTCCATTGACCAAAGCAAGTCATGTGTCTGAGTCTGCCAGGGTTGGGGAAGGCTGCACCCCCTGTGGGAGGACGGCGATTCTCATGGACATGGATGTGTAATCCCATTACAGCGAAGATAGCAAACAGTTGGGAACGATACTATTTAATATGATCTACCACGATCACCTAAAAATCTGTTTGGCTGCAATTAACAGAAGATCACCTAACAGGCAATGACTTAAAAAAAAAATAAGAATTTGTTTTTCTCACCAAACAAGAGATCTGGCTCAGGTGATTCCAGAGTCGGTTCAGCAACACAGCAACATCATGGTCTGTGTCTCTGCGATTGTCTTGGGCTTTCTCTCGTGGTGGTAAGGAAGCAGATAGATGCCATTCCAGGCTGTATATCCACGTCCAAATCAGGAAGAAGTGGGAAGTGGTGAGACTGGCAATACCTGTCCCTTTTGTTCAAAAACAAAAGTTTTTCCAGAACACCTCCCTCTAACCCCCGGCAGCTTGTCTCATTGTCCAGACCTGTGTCGTGTGGCCGCCCCTTGCTGCAAGGGATGCTGGGAGGGCAAGGATTTAGCTTTTCCTAGCCTTGACAATCGAAGTAGGCAGAGGGGAAGGAGGTGGAAATGCATGTTGGTTTGGCCAGCCAATGGGGTCCGCCAAAGACCCTTCCTCCCGTCTACAACCACCCCAGTTCCCACTGTCTGACTTGTGCAGTGGGGGTTTTACAGGGCTGGCAAACATCGTGCCAGAGCCAGGCTTCCAAGAAGAACACTGCAGCTGAGTTCTCAGTAAACCCCAGTAACATACTAATTTTAGTTATGACTAGTCGATTGTAGTAACTCACTTAGTAGGTTCCTAGAAAGTGGCACTTAGTCATGCGTAAAGCTGGAAATTGATGGCCATACGTGCAACTGGTTTATGAGAACCAGAGGAAGAGTGTGGCCTTAGGGGACCAGCTTGTGGCCTTTAGAAGGGAGCTTAGACCCACTCAATGGGCTGCCGGCCACATACGGGGAACTGCTCCATTGCAACCTGCAGGCTGCAGGGGTGTGGGGGCTGGGCTCCAGAGAGACTCTGCAGACCCAAAGTGCAGCTGGACTTGTCCATAGAATGAATAAACAATACCTCCCACACACAGACATAGGACTCGTTTTTCGGCGCCAGAGCCATTTTTCAAAATTCTTTAAAAGTGTATAATAATTCATAGCGGCTTTTTGTTGTTATGCCTTTTCTCAAACGACAGATTCGTGTGCAGGTTGGTGAGATTTCTGGGGCTTTTATAAAGGGCATCCTGGTACTAAGAGTTGGGATGAGGTCCGGAACCATCCCTGCAGAGCAGAAGGGAGGCTTGGTTTTGTGCCTCCCTCAGCTACGGAAGCCCAGGAGGGACAAGTCCAGTCCTCACCATTTGGGTTGGCACTTGGCTTCCTACCTGGCCTTTGTGTCCTAAGGATTGCACTCACTTTCTCGTGACCAAGGCAAGCATGCAGGCTTGGATTTGCATGCGTTAAATGCACGTCTGGCGCAGCCCCATGGTGACACATTCTTAATGTTATTTTAAAAATTTGCATTACAAAAAAAAAAGAAAAAGTCACCAGGAGTCCCTTCCTGTCCACCTCTCTGCTCTGCCTTCTTTGGGCTGGCTTCCTTTGCAGTCAGGGCCTCCCACAGATGGCCACTAGCAGCTCCAGGCTCACATTCTACCAGTTTAGCAATCCCACCGAGAAAAGAAAGCCTCTCTCCCCATGGGTTTCGGTCAAAAAATAGCTGCCATTCATTGAGTGCTTCTTCAGAGCTGAGCCCTCCTCCTGAGCACGGTCCACAATTCTCTCATTTATCCCTCACAATGGCTCTCTGATGTCCTCGCTATTATTATCCCACTTTAAAGTGAGGAGACTGAGGTTACATAAACTTACCCAAGGTCACAGGGCTACTAAATGACAGAGCGAGAGCTGATGCTCCGAGTTGTCACACTATACTGCCCACTGCCACCACAGACTTGCCCGCAGTTCTTCCCCAAGTCTCTGGGATTGGGCAGGGCTTAGATTTAACAACAGATTCTGAGTGTCAGCTCTGCTCCAGCTGCTTGGTGGGTAGGAACTCACTTTATCCCCATTTCACAGATAAGGAGACTGAGGCTCAGAGAGGTTAATTAACTCTCCCAAGCTCACACAGACAGAAGGTGGAGAATTAGGGAATTGCAACCTACATTTGCTGGGTTCCAAAGCTTCACACTTAGAGTCTTTGCACCTGGTGGTCCCTAAGCCTGGACCACACTTCACCCGATATCCGTGTGACTCACCCAGCTCAACCTGCAATGCTCTCCAATGTCTCCCCAATAAGGCTGCCCCTGATTAACCTATTTACAATTGCAACCTGCACCCCCGCCCCCACCTTTTCCTAACCCCCTTTACCTGGCTCTACTTTTCTCTCAGAGCATGTATCACCTTCCCCTTCCAACACACGGTGGATTTGCTTACTGATTATGCTTTGGTGCTTGTTGTCGATCTCCCTTTGCTAGAAGGCAAGCTCGGTGAGGGCAGGGACGTGATCTATCCCAATTATCTAGAACAGGACCGTGCACATAGTAGGTGCTCAGGAAATATTTGGCGAATGAATGAGTGAATGACTGGCGCTAAGACATGGGTCATGACCAATGGCAAGTGAAGAAATCATCCCAGTGTCAGGGCGTATGTCCTGTAGTGAGTCCAATCAGAGTGGACAGGAGCACAGAGAAGGGCTAAGGGCATGCAGACCCAGAGCATCACATGCCTGGGAGAGGTGTGGGGGCCAGGAGGACCCCAAGCCCCTTCAAAGCAGGAAACTTAGAAAACAGAGCGGAGGGGCTTCATCTCGTTCTGAGTTGGCTTTCAATCAGCCAAGCTCAGCAGGAATTTAGGAAAAGTCCCCAAATCCCACAAGTGGCTCTGGGTCATGGGGTAAGCCCTGCCTCAGTTTCCTCCTCTGCAAATGAGCATCTGGTATAAAGATCGGTATATATTTAGAGTTCTGTGATGGTGAGGAGCAGAAACAGATCCACTTAAACAAGGAAGGTTGTGGGGTAGCTCTGGACTTAAAGAAGAAATGAGCCTCTAGCCAGAGGAAGAGTATGAGCAGGACAGAGTGTCCCTAGGGCTGCAGGAGCTCATGACAGGGGACCACCAGATGATGCAGCAGGGGCCTACCCTCCCAAGCCTGCCTGTCCGCACTCCAGAGTCAAACTCCTGGGTGGAATCCTTCACTGGCCTTGCTTGTGTGATACCCCAAGGCTGGGTCCGTCCAAACAGGTTCTTCCAGCCCCAGCTGTATCCCAGGCTCCGTAGTCGGCCCGGAGATGCAGCTGTGGACAAGACAGACAAGGTGTCCGCTGAGGAGTCTCAGAGGGGGGAGGACAGACCATAATCCCATAAACAGTCCGGGAAGGGAATTGTAGGCTTCGACTAGCGCTTTCAAGAAAATAAAACAGGGCAGATCAGCAAAAGGTTCCTGGAAGAGGTGGCGTCTGTGATAGGCCTTGCAGTATTTCCACGGGGAGAGACGGCAGGAGGAATATGCTGGGTCTGAGAAACAGTCAGATAAATGCAGAAAAGACAGAAAGCGTGGGACACATCCAGGGACTGAAAATAAGCCAAGGAGGAGTGCGGGTACAGAAGCAGACGAGGACGCTGGTGTCACACCGTGGACACTCTTAAAAGAGCCGAGATTATACTTCACCTCTCAATTCAGAGGGTTCGAGTGGACAGTGCCAGTTCCCATGGAATGGACCTCTCTTTCCCGTTTCTTCAGAAACCTGCCTCCCCCCAGGTAGAATGGCATTTTAGAATTTCGATTAGAATTCCCCCAGCCAGAATTGCAGTCTAGGCGGATTCCCAAAGGAGTGGGGTGCTGCTCCCAGAGGGGCGGGTCACGCTGGATAGAGTATAAGAGAGAGGCTGGTTGTAATCAAATCCATGCATTCGTTCAACACGAGTATGTTGAACACCTACTATGTGCCACGCCTATGCTTGACACAGAGCCACGGAATCTTGGACTACAGAATCGTCCTCCAACGGCCCCCTTCCCGCTGCCGGACTCAGCTTCTCTCTACTTGCCTTCAGTTGTCTCTGTTCTTCAAGTTCAAATTTCTTACCGGGGTCTGATTCTCTCTTGTTTTGAGTCCGACTACGTTATAGGGCATGGGCTCAGGCCAAGCAGGGCACGGTCTGGCACAGAAGAGAGTGGACCAGGGATCCCCAAAGCAGAGGGCAGAAGGCAGCGTGGTTTCCATATGAAGGGAAGTCGGCCACGACAGGCTCCGTGCCATCATGACCACTTACTGTCACAAGCGAGGGTCGTTACGGTAGGTCACCCACATCATTGTCTTTCGCTGAAGCCAGCGCATCACTCCCACTAGCAACGGATTTGTACCGAGTTATCTTGATGGTGCTAGGCACAGTCCTGTACCCAGGCTGTTGGATCAGTCACATAGGTTGGAAGAAAACGGTCACAAACTCTCCTAATGCAGATGATGTCAATGGTAGGGATGCAAATTATCACAGAGCAATTTTTTTTACCACTGCATTTGCATTACACCATTTAAACACTATTAAATGATTTATACTTTGAAAGGAACTCCATTTCCTCATTGCAGGAGATGGGAGGCACAATTAGCTCATGACTAATCATCTCGGAGAAAGAGGCAGAGCGGGACAGAGCGGGGAAGTGGAAATTCACACCATTGCACGTCCTGCCTTTCTGAAGAACAATCTGGCAATAGGTACGAAGCACTAAAAATCCACAATCCCTTTGATCCAGTAATTCTAGGAATTTATCCTAAGGCCGTAATCCGAGATGTCTGAGAAAATGTTCCCCCAAGGTGGTTCGCTGTAGCATTTTGCTCTAATATTGAAAAATCAGAAGCAACTTGAATGTCCAACAATAGGGCATTAGCTAAGTCAATGATGGCACATCCATAGATTACACGCAACACAGGCCAAAACAATTATGGAGAAGAGTATGAAATGGCGTGAGAAAACGTGGTATATCAAAAAGCAGACCGCAAAACATTACGAACAATACACCATTTTTGTAAGGTTAGTTTTGGAAATCTTTAGGTAATAGGGTGGGTAGGTAATAGGGTGGAGTGGAGGTCCAGTGGAGTGATTGAGGACAAGAACTCTGAGGCTAGACAGTTCGATTTCTAACTCCACTACTTATCAGCTTGAACCCTGTAAGCCTCAGCTTCCCCATCTGCGAAATGGGGCTAGGCTAACCATGGAGAATGACACTCATTAAATAGATCCTCCTAAGTAAAACGGTGGGCAACGAACAGTATGTATGTGTATGTGCGTGTGCTCACTGCCCATGCTTTCTTGATGCATTCAATTCTTTCTGAATTAGGCAGGTATTGTTTTTGCAATTAGGAACAAAGTCATTAACATATAAAAAAAGGCATCACAGGTTAGAGAGGAGCCCTGAGAATATTATTCTGCATCAGAAATGTCATCAGGACAGAAGGAATGTCAACTGTGTGGTAATTTGCCACGCAAATTTTGCTCTCAGAGTCGTCTGTTTCAAATCATTTTGTGGCATTTCTGTTCCTCTTTTTCTTAAGGACTTGTTCCAAGAATTTAAATAAAAAAAAATTTTTTTTAATAACAGATAAAAATAAAAAAAAAAAAAAGGAAAATCCCCAAACTTCAAGCCATGTGGGCTGAGTGCAATTTGCAGAAAATATTTTCAAAATGTTGTAGCCAATACAGGCCATGTTTTAAACCTCAAATATCTAAGGAAATATCTAAGTTATGCTTGTAAACCACACAAAGTCCCTGTTTGGTAACACCTTGCTTGTTGGAAATAATCTAGAGGTTCCAGGAACATTCATTGGTTTTGCCAACCCCCTTCCAACCCCTCCGCCCCCCTCCGCCCTCATCATCTGGCATCTGAAGGCATCTAGGCATTTCTCTGGGAAACTACCCCCTTCCACCTAGAACTACGTGCTTCAAGGGGGGACCTGCTCATGTCTTGGTTTCGGAGGTAGAGGTGACCCAGTTCTGACTAATTAAGAGTACTGCATTGTTTTGGCCACTAGACTGGCTCAAGGATGGGCGCGTGACCCAAGCTAAGCCAATCAGAGCCGAGGAAACTTAGCCGTGGCTTTTCGCTGGAATTGTTGAGAAGTAGGTACTCTCTTTCCGCTGGGGTGCTAGCTGATAGAATTCAGGCTGAAACTGCTGGAGACAGCTTTAACACCATTTAGGGAAAGCCCGCCTGAGAATGGAACAAACACAAAGGAAGAAAGGGCAAGAAATGGACAAAGTCAGTTCCCTGCTGGTATCCTAATTTAAGCATAGGGAGTCAGCCATGCCTAATGCTGGCAAATCTGAGTTGGTTTTCTGTTGTGTGCAACTGAAAAAGTCCTGACTGCTACAGATCAGCCTGAAGTGGCAGAAACATTAATTCCATTATACGTTCTAAGAGTCAACAGTGTGTATAGCATTTCAGGTGCTAATGACTCATTCAATGTCTCTTAAGTAGAGCCCCTCCAGGACTGGCTTTGGAGAACACCTAAGAGCCCTTTGTAATTAGCTCATTAAAGGCACCCTGGCAAAGTGGTTGTCAACTTGCTTGAAAGCAGACTCCTTGAGTAGGCTAAGCCTTTCCCCTGCTACCTCGAATCCACGATTGGGCTTTGCAAAGCATTTTTCAGAGTTAGGACAAATATAGGCCTGCCTGCATTCAACCTCTGGCCCGATGGATACAGTTCTCACTAAAACGTTTAACTCTTTATTTGAAATCCTTTCCTGCTAACAGAAACGGTAACAAAAACAACGCACTGCAAAGTGATTGTAGTGTCTAGAGAGAGAGAGAGAGAGAGAAAGGCCAGCCACTGATATGCATCATAATGTGCTCTGCAGGTAATGGTGAGGCTATTTATATTTTATTTTATCACCCTGTTTCCACTTCTTTTGGTGTGTTTGCCAAACTATAGATTGCTTCTAAATGTTGAGCTCCTGGGTGGTTGTTCTTTTTCCTTTGTCAAAATGTTTTAAAGAATACTCGATAATCTAGGAGGTGGATTCAAGTTTAAATGAGTCTTTATTGCACTCCCAGTCTTTACAGGACAGGGCCAGGCCTGGGGAAGATGAAAAAGGCGAGTAACCCTAACCCAAGTCTCCTGGGATCACTGTGTCTGTGTGGTTTGGGAGATAGGAACATGGTCTAGGGTAGTTGGCCTGGTCCACCTGGGTTCAAATCTCAATTCTGTCACTTCCCAGCCAGGTCCTTGGGCAACTTACTGAATCTCTCAGTGCCTCAGTTTCTCCATCTGTGAAATGGGAATAATAATGACAGTATCTACCTAATAGGCATATTATGGTGATTAAATGAGTCAATACATACGGACTTCATAGAACAATGTCTAGCACTCAAAAAAAGATGTCAAAGTTGTCTTCCTTCCTTATTCTAATTTATGTCTGGTTTTGATGTTTTGATGGTTCCTCAATACTTGTCAGGTATATCTTGGGATCAAAAATCATCACATTTGGTGGTAGCCACATATATCCCAAACTATATATTCTCACAGATCCCTTGGGAAGCAGCCACACGGCCGTTCAAAGACCATCTCTCAATACCGTAAGTCCTGCCCAGCCAGTTTCTCCCATATTATTCTCTGGTTGAGAACCAGATGAAGCAGTTTCCTTATAATTAGAGGTCAAATTGTATGAGAAGCGTTCATCTTTAAATACTTTTAAAACATTGATAAACACTGGACTCCTACTCAGGGCAGCAAAGGGCCACCAACAAAAAGAGGCTGGTGACTCCTGAGACTGGTGAAGGATCAGCTGTCCCCAGCTCCCACCCTAACCTCCCGCTGGACGTGGACCCACTCCATAGCCTGCAGGTGGGAGCCGCCTACACTTAGCACATTTTTCTCTCTGTATTTCCACAAGCATGCACAACGAATTCCATGTACATTCAAGGCTTATAGGATGTAAGTTGCTATATTGAATTTCACTTAATATTAAGACAGTTCAGAAATGGCAGACGTCAGGGCCAAGTCTAACACCTGGGCTTCCGAACCTACCTTTACCTGGGAAGCCCTTATCTGATGTGAAAAACATAAGATCTGAAGTTCACAGCATGAGACTTGAGTCCAAAGCCTGACTCCAGAGTTTACCAGGGAGTGGCCTTGGGCTGGTCACTTCGTTTCTGCCTATGAAAAAAGAAGATCTTGAAGATATTCACCACCCACGGTTGCTGAGAGAATGAAGATTAAGTGTACATAATTGTTAGGCTAAAAAGTGCATTCATGTATTATTTCCTAACTCATCACATTTAGCACGGTACCAGGGGCCCGTGATGATGGCAAAGTCACTCCCTGACCTCAAGAAGCGTCAGCTCCGTGGAGAAGACACGGTAGCAAACGTACAAGGATCCCGTGACTCGGCAAGTGTGATCACGATTATTTTAGAGTACCTGCCAATACCGCAGTGTTTTTGTAGCTCCAAATGAAATGATCTGTTTTGTTTTGACAGTTTAGTCAATGCACGTTTGGACAGCTTCTGCTTTATATTTTGGAAGCGAAACACACTTTGGGGTATATATACATCCTTGAATATCCATATCCTTGCTAGCCATGCTATGGGGAGGATTGGCCAATACAATCAGCCTTTTTTGGTTCAAGGAGTTAATTTTGAATAACTGCTTATGATCAAATTAGACAGATTTGTTTCCCACTAGTAAATAGTGGTTAATAGTTATTGAGTGCATGCTGTGCATATTTTCTATTGAAAAGCAGGACAGCTTGGTGTCAGACGGGCTCTGGGATTTACTAGCTGTGCAATGTGGGGCGAGTTATGGAACCTTTGTGAGCCTCAGGGTCTCCTCTGTGACATGGGGCATGAACAGAACCCACCTCACGGTGTTAACAGAAGGATTCAGGGCGATGGCGTGGCGGGCGCCATGGGAAGTGTTCAGTATGGCGGTAATGCCCACGGGCCTCACGGAAGAAGCCTGGGCATGAGAGGGGTTTTGTGCTGGAAAGATCTTTGTGACTGCTGAGGGCTCTTCAGGGAGGCCAGTGGTGTTCAGTTTAAGGGAGAGGTTAGGTTCGCATGTCAACACGTAAGGCGAAAATGCTTGGGGTCAAATTACCCTGGAAAACTCCCTGCCCATGGAGTAGGGTGTATATGGGATTGGGTAGAGCACATTCAGGTTCGAGAACCACTGAATGGGACCATAGGAGGGAGTGAAAGGGATGTTTCTCTGCAGCTGCCTGGGCGTTCAAACCACTCTGTCTCGAAGGAAGTGGGTCTCAGCCGGGGATGATTTTTGCCCTCCCGGGGGACATTTGGCAATGTCCATGTAAGGACACTGCCACAACTGCTGGTGAGAATATCAACCTGTCAGCCAGCTGCTCTGGAGGGCACTTTGGCAGCAAGTAGCATCGGTCTTAAAATATGCATGTCCT